>JAUMHM010028076.1:0-16317 GCA_032362435.1 Melikaiella ostensackeni
TACTCTTCAGTATCTGATCTAAAGATCGGGGTTTAAAACCTACTTTCGGCTCGCTCAGGATTCGCTCCTGGTCCCTGATCTACAGTCCTGTATGCAGTGGGAAGTTGGGACAAAGCTTAAACAAATTTGGGGATTATTTGAAATTCCGTCATGGAATTCAATTTTCTTAATTTTCATTCGTTTAATAATGATCAACTTTCCTTTTTCCGAAAGATCTTGACAATAGGGCTATAAGTGATATCGTGAACTTGGAAGCTTGCTAACGACCAGCTAGGTCAGAAAACAGTGGCGTAGAATTGTAGTAGGTACCGAGCAAGGGTTGGGGGCCGACTCAGCCACAATATTGTGCACTAAAGTATTCTGCCAGGAAAACTTATTTACTTTTGAAAAAAATTTGTGTTTGGTTGAACTAAAAAAGATGCGGACTAATATTTTTTTTGCAACGTACAGAAGAAGATGTGCTAGTTTTGAGGCAGTTATTGCATTATAGATGTAATATTTTTTATTCGAAACTGTCTCAATTCAAGTAGTTCAACAAGCAGAAATTTACGAAGACGAATGAAGTGAGACGCAGCAAATCTTTTTTATTTTTTTCTTCAAATTTTGAAAACAAGAAAGAAATATTTTCTGAAAAAATTCACCTTTCTCATTTTTCCAAATATTTTTGAAAATTTTCTGCTAATAGAAGAAAGGCATTCTATCAGCTTGATGCGAGCTAAACCATTTTCGGGCCGGGAGAACTTTTGTTCCTAAACATATAATTTTTTAATTTTTCTTGTAAATGATACAAGAAATCGCAGAAGGGCTAGGAGTACTTTTCATAGAACTTTTTAAGACCTGCAAACTTTCATGTCAACATTTTTTCGTATCTGTCGTTGTTTGTGAGAAAAATTTAATTTTATGAAAAAAAATTTTACTGGCCAGAATAGTTGTTTAGCCCGCACAAAACTCACAAGATATCTTTCTTATGAAAGGAACCTTCACCTTCATGCTTTCGTAAAAATTGAAAAAATCAAAATAATTTTGACCACTATTTAAATTTATTCTGATTCTGCAATCTTTTTAGTTTTGCAAGGTAATAAAAGAAAATTATTTTTGTAGAAATTAAATAATTTCTCATTTTTTATATGGGCCCATGCACCCTTCTGCTTGCATTTTGTACATCTACGTCTATGGGCTCCAAATCAGCCGAACAGATGCATCCTGCGAGTTTACTATGTCACTTATCGAGACTATTGTCAAATTCTAGAAAAGAAGGAAACTTGATAATTATTACACGAATAAAAATTCAGAAAATTAAATTCCATGACGGAATTTCAAATAATCCACAAAATTGTTTAAGCTTCGTCTCAACTTCCCACTGTATACAAGACTATAGATAGATAATTGGACTTTGAAGGCTTCTACAGGTTAATATTTTTGTATGAACAATTTTTCATTTACACCATTGTTTGAATGGTACTTTAGAGAATCAGCATACTGAATTTGAAACATTTGTAACTTTTTGTTGCAAAGTTATTCGTATTTGAAACCCGTAATTAATTATTCATGTCTCGTTGCCTTAATTTAAACAATTTTACCATAATTTCACAGGAACTTTGTGCCTCGGAGCAGCAACTATATATTTGTGCAAAAATGTTGTCTCTAACATGTATCTGATTCAAGAAAAATGACTATTTATTATCACACCGCAGAATTTCCGCCAATAAAAGTCCATTTTGCTAGGAAATTGTTAACTTTAGAGAAATGGTGTTTATTATAAAAAATGTGTATTTTAGCTGTTACATTCAAAACTGAAAAAAAAATTCCTCTTTTAGATGATATTTTCCAAGATATTGCAGACAGAATTTTTTTCCAATTTTTTTTGCCTATTAGTTGCTTTTGTGCAATAAATATTTGTCGGAGAGCAAATATGTTTGAATAGTTTTTATTCGTCCTGAATTGATCTAATGAAATGCAAAAAAGAAAATTGAAATGCATTTAATGGGAAAGCGTTAATCGGAATTAATTAAAAACTTAATTGCGAATATCTCGAAAACCCACAATCTGCCGCAGACGTACCACACAGATTCGGAATCAAGAGATCTTTCTGTATAAGAATCATTAAAAATATTGCGGCGACATCTTCGATCCGACAGGACTGGTCATGGCGTCTGGACTATTGGTTCGAGCTTTCTCTCGGAGAACAGAGTATACTCGCGTGAAGAAGTTCCCAGCGACAGGTGCAGAGCGTGTCATGCATATTCTGAGCACCAACGGCACATACTATCTGAGTGTCCCACTCACGCGGAAAAGACGTATCTCCACAGGCACAGTGCGGCCCCAAGAGTGCTTTATTACCATCTTTGTCGCTCTTATGGTGTTAATCGCGACCCTGCCCTGCCGAACGCTCCCAGAGAGATAGAGTCGATTGTCGAGAACGAGTTGTGCAAAATTGACTGGAACTTCGACTTCAGACTAAAAGTTGTACACTCGAGGCCTGACATCTTACTCCTTGAAGATGGAAAAGGGAGAGAGGTATCGAGACCTTATACGCGAGCTGCGGGGAGTGTACAAAGAATGTTTGGCTGAAATGATTGTCCTTGTCATCGGTGATCTCGGAGGTGCGAAACCATCACTGGTTCCTAACCTCGAAGCCATACCCGCGTGCCAGAAAAATGCCAAGGCACTTGGGAGATGGTTGCAAAGAGCTGTCATTCTTGGGTTGCTCCGTGTCCTTAAGACCCACGAGGGTTTCGCCGGCCCTTCATCGTGATTACACCGTACCAGGTGGTCACCCATCTCACGGTTGTGAGGCGTGGCCATGGGTGTGATTTACCGCGGTTACCTCTACTGGGAGCCAGTGTTATTTTTCTGGATAACAGTTGCTCCCAGGGGGATTCTGCGGTGGTTGTTTGACCAATTTTTCTTGATATATACATACTCACTATGCCGCCTAGCCTCTGATCCTGTAACGCTTAGCCAAGATTTTTACACTAAGTCCAAGCGGTCGATAGTTCAGTTGGTTAGTGCGTGCGGTGTTAGTTAGGTTTTAAGGTATAGTTTTAAGTATAGGTAGGTAGGGTTCAAATTCTCAGCGATATTAGGATTTTTCAAACCGATTAAGCGTGCCATTATGTATTTAAGTGTTAATAAATGATCGTGTGTGTACTTGTGTGGAAAATTAAGTTTAATAATGATAATAATAATATCGAAAATAATTTTATTTCTTTTTGTATTAACTATTTCATCACATCGTATAACCATACTTTCATTAAACGGTCGTCCATATCCGCTACTCTTCGAATTACTTCCATAAACATTGAAAAACTGATTTTTTCCGTGAAATTTTGATGGGCTAAATACTATCTAAATTAAAATGAACCCGCAATAAATTCATTCTGTAAATTCTGTAGTCTATGATTTATAAATAAAAGAAAAAAAGAGAAAACCTGGTTTTTACTTTTACTTTTAGGTATAATGTTTTCCGTAATGGTAGTATACAAATTCTAAAATGTTGAGGTACATGCTTTTAGAATAATCCGTAGGTATGGAATTCGCCAGGACGCTGTCATAAATCTTCTTTAAAGAGATTTTTAAAAGTCTGACCCTTTAAATGACCCTAAACTCCCAGTGCCGTTCTAGTATCGAAGTCGGCCAAAACAGTCCCTCAAACGGCACTGAGAACCCAGTGCTGTTTTCCAGTGTCGTTTGAACGGCAGGATGTCACACTGCGATATCGCGACCTTCGATCCTAATTTTTTCGAAACTAAATCACTTTCTTGGATCAAATATTTTGTATCCTTGTTCAGCAACTCCACATTTAGGGGGTGGGTTTTTATTTATTTACTTGTTACATTGAAAATTAGATACTCCATCGCTATCCAAAACCGATTTTCACAACCCATGAAATTCTAACCTCAGAATTATTGGTCGACTTACACGAGATTGGTTAACTTCTTTAAATCAAACTTGAAATTGAATTCCTAATTGCCATCCGCAGCCTAAACTGCTCCAATTTACGGTTGGTGTCACTATATCATGGTCAACTTCCACAACTAATTCCTCGAAAACAGATAATTTTTTCTAATCAAACTTTTTTGGCCTTAAATCAGCAACACTTCAGCTCGTCAATTTTCTTATAAAATGGAGATTTATTTGGTTACCCCCTTATGGACCGTCGCCCTTCAAATATTTAAAAAAATGTTTCTTAACCTGTCTTCTACAATCGAATAAACCGTATGAAATCGTATACCGTTGTTTGCTTTTAGAACCGTACAAATCGAAATAGTATATTGGGCTACAAGTGCCGACAGTAGCCAGTTCCATACTACTGTGAAGTTTGCTGTGCAAGCCAGTGGCGAATTGAAGGCATGTTTTAGGCGAGTTGGAGGCGAGCCGGAAACGACTCGAAAATGAGCCAATGACAAGTACTGTAAACCTCACAAGAGTTATAACAGCCTACTTTCTGCACCTGTCGCAAACAATATTTTCTATAACACATGCAGGGAATTTTCGATTCGAGAAACAATAAAAATAAGCTTTCCAGAAATTTTTGAAATTTTTGAGTACAAAAAATTAAGAGAAATTTTGGAAGCTTCGAAAACTTCCAGTGAAATTATAAATTACCAAAAATTTCCAGAAATTTAAGGTGGCCAAAGATTTGCATTTTGTGCCGGGTTCTTCAAGATATGAAAAAATTTCGGTAATTTATGTCAATTTATCGGTAATTTACCAGTAATTTATGGTAACTTATCGCTTCAAGTGAATTCAATCACTATTTACTGTTGCGCAAGC
This sequence comes from Melikaiella ostensackeni, assembly GCA_032362435.1. Lineage (NCBI taxonomy): Eukaryota > Metazoa > Arthropoda > Insecta > Hymenoptera > Cynipidae > Melikaiella > Melikaiella ostensackeni. Next base: position 4,777 of record JAUMHM010028076.1, read on the forward strand.
ACAATAGTTAGAAGCAGTGATCCTGCTCAAAGTGCGCAAGTGCAGCAGCTAGAGAAACTGATCTTGCTCAAAGAGCGCAAATGCAGCAGCTAGAAAGTCTTTATATAGCACCCCATGATTTTGGCTCATTTTCACGCCAGGGGAGCGGGCCCGCAAACTCGCTTCTCTATCGGTGCGAGTAGAAAGTATTTTCTACTCCCTAGTGAGTAGAAACATCACATCAGCGAAAGAATATGGTTTACGATCACCTTAGGGTGTGAATATCGGATTACCGACAGGCTTGTATTTTTAAAGGTCGATATCTGTAGCAAAAAGTGTTACCGTCCGCGGAGGTTGTTGGAACTGCTAAAGCTAATCTCGCATTTCATATATCCACTGCCGAATGGCGATCAAACGTGTTGCTTGGAGTGTTAAAAAAGTGTCGTGTATGAACTCGGGGGAGATCTTTCTGAAATTTGACAGCTCGGAAAGGTTTTCAGCACTTGTCTACGGCTCGGACTTGCCTCCAAATCGTGCTGACAACATTTCCCTTGCTATAGAAATGAAAATATCTGCCTCTAGTTATGCAATATACTATTTGAAAACTGCTTTTTACGAAGGTTTCAGAATTGGTCACTTACCGCAAGCTGAACATGTCTCGAAAAGCCAACATTCCGTGCATGCGTTACAAAGTTTTTTTTAATGTTCACTCTACTAATCAGCAACATACCTTATTTCTAATTCTTCGTTCTAATCTGGGATCCTTCTTATCTTTTTCTTTATCAACTCTATCGTGCTTCTGTAAATTCCTTTGGTCTCCTCCATCTAAAGATTTGTGTCTTCTCAAACAAGCGCCGTCTCCGCCTCCACCTTCTCCGCCACTTTCAAGCGAGCTTCTTCTTTTTACGACCTTCGTCTGTTTCTGTGATTTCCTTGCTTCGCAGTAATCCAATTGCTTGTTCAAATGTTCGTTGGATTTAGATTTTGCACCGCCTATTGAGCTGTTCTCTTCTAGTAATTCAGACACTCTCTCAACTTCTAGAAATGAGCATAACAATTGAAAATTATTTCGCTTCAAAACGCTTTAGAATTCGGACCAAACTTATCAACTTCAAAGTGTTACGGTTTCTGTAGGAAAAAGTAAGTCCTAAGTGCAAGTGAAAATTGTAATGTTACAATAGTATATGTTACGTTCCGCAAGGAGCCCACCTGGGTCTCACTTTTTCGATCATAGTTTGGGAAATATTCGCTTTTTTGTGAACAAATATAAAAATCTTGATTTTGGGTTTTCGATCAGAAATTATACTTAAATTTATGCTCTATCTGGTGAAATTATACTTATGTCCCGAAAGTGACCAGAAGTAGGTATATTTTATGTTCGAATATCAAATATGACACGTGCACCTATGGTACTCGACAACTTCGTATGCGTTTTTCTCGAAAAGCGGTTTTTCGAAGTTCCAACTTCAAAAGTGCCCTGGTACCTCGTCTTGTAACCTACAGGTTTCGTTCTGGGCTTAAAATATTGGAAATTTGTTCGGTTATATGCACCTATACACAACTTCATACCGACGAAAAGAGCCTTTCCTTGTGGAACGACACATGTATGGCGTCCATCAAGTAGCATAAGGACGTAAGCCACACCATTTTCAAAAATGACTTCTTTATTGCATCTCATACTTTATAAGCGACGCGTCGAACTATCGGAAATGTATTTATTTATTAAATTCTCTCCCTTTTACGGGTTTGAGAGTCTTCAAAATCCTTTGCAAATCCAATAAACCTGACCAATAACTATAAACCTAACTTAACCTACGCCAATCCAAATCCAAACCTCATTGTCTACAATTAGCGGAATCGGAAGCCCTAGCCCTAAATTCCTCGTGGCACATCATCCTCCCTCGTTACTACCCATGCTTCTACCCTTACTCTCATCCTTCTCACCCACACGGTGACCTAGTCCACCACTTACACCACACTGTGATTATTTTACATTCCATTACTTTATATTTCCTCTTTTTCTTACCTAATTCTTATTTTTATCCTTCTCACCCACACGGTGACCTGGCCCACCACTTACGCTACTCTGTCATTAATTTACATTTCATAACTTTACGTTTCGTCCCTTTCTTCTGATCTACTACCCTCCGAACATTAAGCCGACTTCTTTTTCTACTTATATTTTACAACACACATTTTTCACTTATAACTTAGACCACGCTACCTACTACACCCCCTCTCATCCATCTCTCCTCCTAACTAAGAATTGACATAATTCGTCGAATTTTTGACACTTTTCACTTACTGTCTGTAATCTTGATTCGCTGAACCCACTCTGAATCACGCTCCCTTTCAACCTATTTACTTTGTTCTGCTTTTTTCAAAAACATTTTTTACTTTGTACCCCTCCACTTTTCTCTGCAGTATCTCAAAAGTTCCCACTAGCTCAAACAAAAACCTGTTACACGCCACTACGACAATAATCTACGATACTACTTGTATTACTTTTTTCTTTAGGCCCATGAAACGTGAAACAGGCAGAGGTATCATTAATTGTTCTATCATTCATTATCAAAAGGTCATTATATTCTGAAAAGCTTACTAGTTCCACCCCTCTTTTTTTAATTACTATATCCACCGTCGCCCCCCCCCCCCCCCCAAGGAAGAGATAATCGGAGTCACACTTAATGAGTCCAGGCAGGATCTGATCCAAAGAATCCAATACATCTTCCGAAACAGCTAGAGGACTAATATACGCAAAGCCTACAATGAAATTCTTCGAACCTATAGTGCATTTGATGAAAATCCAATATTTACTCACATTCAGCGTTTTATATTTGTAAACAGAACGATTGATAAATATCACTAGCCCCCACTCGGTCGACACACTTCTTATGGTTTAGTGGCATTACTGGAAATACAATCAAAATTGGATAGCCAGAAAGAAAAGAACCTGAGGTAGGAGTTCAGCCATGTTTCGCTGCTGCAAATTATATCTAAATCGTTAACATAACTTTGGATATCTGGAAGGTTAGCAAAGCCATGGATATTCCAGAAAAAAATGCATGGACAGTAATTAACGTTAGAATTTGGAGCAAGAAGATATTTTACCTGATTCGCATCAGCATTCTTACTACTCGCATCAAACGTCGTCGATGTGAGTAGTAAGAATGCTGATGCGAATCAGGTAAATTCTCGAAGACTTGAAGAAGTTGTCCAAGAAAGAGTCAGACTATGCAGATCTGACTGGAGTGAGCTGCTTTTCTTTTCGCTCGAAAACAGAGCATTGCCTGAACGAGCCTTAGGTCAGGGGCAGAGCAGCCGCTGAATCTCATCCTTAGAAAGCGCCCAACTATCGATCCATAGACTATCCTCCTTAATTGTGATATCAAATCTAAGCTCTGCCAATTTTCCTTTATCCCGTAAGAGGGCTCTCCATGCCTCCTTCTCTGCACTGGTTCTATCATTGGTTATGTTTAACCCTCCGTCGGGCGCAGCTGGCTTGAGAAGCCAGCAAAACACTTTTTTGGACGCCTCTCCTCCCCCTGGCGGCCAAGCCGGGCGCCCCTCTGAATAGTTGCCTGACTCGAGGCCTGGAACCACTAAAAAGAAGAATTTTCCTCAAAACTTTGTCTCATCAACTTGTGATTGAACAACTAGCACGGCGAAGTCTGAATACAAGTGAAATGCCGGCTCGGCTGCAAATCCGCTTTAAAAGGTCTTTACCTCAAGAAGAACGTGAACAGTCTCCCTCCCAACCTCCAAAAAGACGCGAGTGTGGGATGTAAATGGCTGAAACCGAATTCAGAAGGATGACAAATTACGAATGTCAAAATTGTCATGAACCGATCTGACTAAGCCACGCAAATGCGCTGTGCCCGACCTGTTATTCAGCTTCTGATTTAGAAGTATCAATGTCGGTTTCTTTTCCGTTAAATTTTGTATATTTGCTTTTCTTAGATCCTAGCAAAGGTTACTCTACCGATTTTTTAATTAAAATTGATTAGGGGGGAGGGGAGGGAAGGAATAAATTATGTGGGTGGCCTCTCAGCCGGCTGCGCCTGATTTTGTTTCGCTCAGAGGTGCGCCCGTCGAAGGGTTAAGCCTCTACTACGGAGATCCTGGACCTTCAAAAAATCGATGCTTTAGCCTTGATTGAGACCACTTTAATTAGTATTGGTCTAGCGCCTGCGGTCTTGCCAATTCTGTAGATAGTATCGACGTCCCTAATCTCTACCAGGATTCCAAGCTCTAAGAAGATGCTGGTGACAGATGCTTCGATATTCCGATTAAACTCCTGTGTCAGGTAATTTGTGGAGAAGCAGGTTGTTTTTAGCACCACTTTCGTCCCAATCGTTGTAATTCAGAGCCAATCTCTTCCAGGGCACTATCCAGCTTCTTAAATTATTTTCCAGGATGCTGTGGCTCTAATCAACAGCATTAATGTCAGTACTCAGAGTCTTAGCAATATGTTGTAGTTCAGCGGTAGTTATTTTTAGCTCATTCGCATCGCATGTGATTTGTTTGGTGTCCGCTTTTATAGAAAGCAGGAGTTCTTCAATGCGCCCCAGTCTCAAATCGGCGTTGTCAGACATGACGAAACCATGAGTCTCAAGGAAAGCCAGACACGTCGCATGGTCCTCCAGCTGATGTGCAGGCGGCAGACCAAGTAATTTAGGACTGGTAGTATGTCTACTAAAAAATCCGTTTCCAAGCAATCGAACTTTTCACAAAAGATGATACAAAAGTAATCCGTTATATGTACCACTATACTTTCCCAGACAAAAAACACCAACCACGAGACGAGAAACTGAAAACTGATTGAAAAAGCGATCGTTTTCAACCAGAAAATCAGCAAATATGATGAGCGCGAACGGAGCACGTCTAGTCAGAAACAGCGCCATCTGAAGTCCATGAATGGAAATTACCGATGGTTAGTATTAAGAATTGTTTCTGTTTCTTCCGCACAGCCCACGCCTAATAAAATAACTCATACAAATTTATTCTTTACGGTATTTAGAATAATTGAGTTTTGAAAAATTGAAAGAATAATAATTATTAGGCTTCTTCATGTAAATTTGTACCTAGAAGACTTTTTATGTTCTTGAAATATATATTTTTGTGAAGAAAGTGGGTCACGACCTTCTGAGCGCTTAACCCTACAATTTGTTTTTTCCTCTCCTGTAAAATTTCATTTTTGTGGCTTACGACCTTATGCAACTAGATGGACGTTATATTGTATGAAGACTGAAATCTATCATACAGACTTTATTTATTTCCGAGGATATACTTGACATCATGTCATCTTATTTCGTAAGCTTTTTGGATTCAAATGACTGAAATTAAAAAAAAAGAACATTTATTAAGAGGACGAAAATTGAACCTACTTTCAGGAATGAAAACTCCATCTTCAGTAGTTTTAAGTTTCTCCTCCTCCTTTTCTCCCTTCCTTGCAATTTTAACATAATCAGATTCTTTGTCAGATTTGCATATTTCTGCACTCTGTTCCTTATCTTTCTGCATAAGATTCGTGTTATTTTCATCAGACTTCTCATGTTTGGAAAATTCTTCTTTTTTTGTTTTCCCCGAGCTACAACCTGCAACATGTCCAGCGATACATTGTCTTTTAGTTTCCGAGAGTCTTTTCTTTTCTTGTCTCATTTTCTCGTAACTCTTTCCTCGTTTCTCCTCTAACTTCCGATCATTGAACTCCTTGTGGTCTTCCTTATTTTCAGATTTCTTCTCCTCTTTAGAGTCGCTTCGTCTTTCCTCCATCATATCTTTCAAGTTTTCTCTCTCGTCCTTCTTCCCATAAAACTTTTTATCCTCGTGTTTTTTTTGTTGCTTTATGTCTCTATCCTTAGTTTTTTCTTCTTTGTCCCTGCACAATTTTGCAGATAATTTCCCATCGCGCTCCTTGAACGGCTTGCCACGAAACTTATCCTCCTTTCTGTTGCGAAGTTTCAGATCTTTCGGAATGTTCTTTTCTTTATCATCTATGTTGTCTTTACTTGCTTCTTTGTCGGTTTCTGGATTTTTTAGAACCTAAAACAAAATATTTAATTTCTAAAATTTAAAGGATTAATTATTCACTTAAGAGTATATAATATGCAACACTTTTAATTTTAAAAGCATTTTTAATTCTAATTGTAAGTGCCGATAGAGAGGCACTGATAGTGAAGCGGGACAGAAGCGGCACTGCGTCAGTGCTTATCCAGTACCAGTCGGCTTCCTTTACTTGAGGGGTTCGCCTACATTTCAGTGATTTCTATCGACATAAAACATTTTTTTGCAACATCCACCTCTCAGTTGTACTTTGTGTTCCTCTAAATGATGTGTGAAGTGACTCTTTTCAACACAGTAGAACATAGTAGTAATAGTGTTACAATTATCAATAAAGTAACATGAATTTTTTTTACATTTAATATACTACGTACTACAGTAAGCACTAGATCGCGCTGACAAACAATAAAATTTTGTTTTTAGTGACTCGCAGACTTGAAACAAACTTACGTAAGAAATGTTTTATATGAGCACATCTACGGTGCACAAGTTTTTGGACCTCGCGCTTCATTATTTATTTCTCGTATGCCTCAATACCTACGGAGCTATGAGAAAATTAAACTTCACATATAATTACCTGAGAAATTACGCACCAAGAATCATAAAAAATCTCTCTTTAGCACTCCAGATTTTTTATGAATCTTGATGCTTAATTTTCTATGTAATTATATGTCAAGTTTAATTTTTTCACAGCTCTGTAGGCATTGAGGCACACATTCTCTGCACAATACTCGCGCTTCGCGCTCGATTTTCGAGGGATATTTTGTAAGTTTAATGCATACATTGCGTGAGTCATGAATTTGCAAGCAATGATTCTATAATTCTATATGAAACGTGTATTAAAATTTGATTATATCTTCATGAAAACCGTTACTACTTAATTTCTAATATTTTGCCTCGGTCCAAGACTGCCTACTTCAAAAATTCGGTAGACCTTTAAAGAGCTACAATTGCTTCCTTAGACTTTTTTCCGTATCTCACGCTGTTTGCTTAAAAATTGAAATTCATGACTTTTTCATAGATTTGTCGATGGGGGCGAGTACACGTCACGAATATTTGAATCTGCAAGTGGTCGTGCGATTTTAATTAAACCTGGTGAAATTATAGTGCTATATAAAAGACATTCGAAACCTGATGGAATTAAGGAAGTTACGCCATATGGAATTTTTGTGTTGAATTTTTTGAGTTATCGACATTTCTGGAACAAACAATTAGATTTTAATGAAATTCGGAGGTATTACAGAAGAAATTAAACTTTTCAAAAATCTAAGACTTGAAAGAACAAATTTCAAAATTTTGCCCGAAGTAAAAAAAATTGATTTAATTTCCCGCGAAATACCCACCTTTCTATATAGATATTTTTTAATATTGCTAAAAAGAATCCTCATGAAATTCCTTATGAAGTTCCTGAGATACCGTTATTTTAGTGAGAGAGTGCGCTGCGCTACGCTGTCAGTATCGCGACTCACGAACGGTAGAACGGGAAACTTTTGTTTCATCTTCTCGGAAAACATTTTCCTATCTTCAGTGGGGCTTGGATTTGATACTTAGGGGTGCAGGGAATACAAAAAAATGGTCAAATTGTAATGATGATTGTTATAAACAAATTCTATTAACAAACACTCAACATTATGGTTTGTTTACTTGTAAAGAATATTTTGGCATTAAAATTACTTACTTTTATCGACAAAGTGACACTTGTACATAAAAATATGTCTCCAGATATTATTTTTTCATTTTATAAACAAATTATGTAAACGAATTCTCAGTGTGAGCAGTTTAAGTCAACAAAAAAGAATTATAACTCTTAACTTTCCTTACATTAAATTGCGAGTAAAGTTTAGTGTTAGAACTATTATTCGATACTATTTATTAAATTTATAAACAAATAGTCACTGTAGTTATTTATAGGCATAACATCATGTTAATGCTATCACTGGCAACAACTTAAAAAAATTAAAATTATAAATTTTTAGACGTGCAGAAGAATAATTGGATTAATTTCGAAAATTAAACATTTATGTTCGACAGTTCGACAATCTTTTTCTAACTCCCTAGGATATTAGCTTTCGAAATCTAAAGGCCCAACAGGAAGAATTATTGGATTATACTTGAAGATTTAGCTTTTACGTTCGAGTGTTAAGAACGCTTAGGTTTCTCCAAATTTGGGTGTCTTCTGCAAGTCTAGAATTTTACTTATAACATTTCTTTAATCCCCTGGAACATTAGCTTTCAACATCCAAAGGCCCAGTAAAAAGAATTATTGAGTCCTATTCGAAAATTCAGCGTTTGTGTTTGAGTGTTAAAAACGCACAATTCTCTGCAAATTTGGGTGCCTTCCGCAAGTCTAACATTTTACTTATAATTTTCTTTGTGACTGCTTGGGACAGCATCTTTAGTCAACCGAAGGGCTAATAGACAGAATTATTAGGTTCTATTCAAAACTTTAACGTTTATGTTTGAGTGTTAAAAACGCTTAGTTTTCTCCAAGTTTGGGTGTCTTCCGCAAGACTAACATTTTACTTATAATATTTTTATGACTGCTTTGGAAAGTAGCTTTCGATAGTCGAAATCATAAAGAAAAATACAATGGGTTCTATTCGATAATTTAGCGTTTATGTTTGAGTGTTAAGAACGCTTAGTCTTCTCCAAATTTTGGTATGTTCCGCAAAGTTTGAAATTTTACTTATAACATTTTTCTGATTCCCTGGGACATTAGCTTTCGACATCTGAAAACCCAATAGGAAGAATTATTGGGTTTTGTTCGAAAATTTAGCGTTTATGTTTGAGTGTCAAACACGCTTAGTTCCCTCCAAATTTGGGCGTCTTCTGCAAGTCTAATATTTTACTTATAATTTTTTTCTGACTGCTTGGGACAGCACCTTTAGTCAACCGAAGGGCTAATATGAAGAATTATAGGGTGCTATTGAAAAATTTAAAGTTTATGTTTGAGAGTGTAAAAAACGCTTAGTTTTCTCCAGATTTTGGTGTGTTCCGCAAATCTTAAATTTTAATTATAATTTTTTTCTGACTCCTTGGGACATTAGCTTCCGACATTCGAAGGTCCAATAGGAAGAATTACTGAAATCGACTCGCAATTTAGCTTTTATGTGCCTTTCGGAATTTGCGAATGGGAAATTTCATGTTTACGTTCGAGAGTGTAAAAAAAGGTCAGTTTTCTTTAGATTCGCGTGTGTTCCGCAAAAATCTAAAATTTTATTTATAGTTGTCTTCTGACTCCCTGGGACATTAGCTTTTGACATACCAAGGCCCAATAAAAAAAATTATAGGGTAATGTTCGAAAATTGAACATTTATGTTCAAGAGTTAAAAACGTTCAGTTTTCCCCAAATTTATGTCTTCCACAAGTCGAAAATATCAATTATAATATTTTTTTGACTCCTTGGGACAATAGCTTTCCATTGCCGAAGGTCCGAAAGGAAAAGTTGTTGCGTTTTGTCAGGAAAATTAAATTTTTTCTCTAAAAGAAGATGTTTTTTGTGCTTACAAGTACTTGTTTATCGCGTAGTTCTTTGAAACAGGTACAGGAAGTGTTTCCAATACCATTGACTGTATATTTGTTTCATCAAACGAAAAAAATTAAAAAGTAAAAATTCGTGAAAATAGACGTCAGAAACTTCAACCCAATCGAAATATATAAGCCTACAACTCTCTGATCACTATATTTGAAGCTCAAGAGTACCATTAACATCATAGATAAAGTCGACATAAGCAGCTACAACACATTGTCTGCTTTTATGCAAAAGCAATCTCGTGGATACCGCAGCAAAAAAGTCAGCGTGTTAACACCCGAGTAAGTAAAGTTGCTTGTGACTAAAGCTCAAGATGAGAAATATCTCTCAACAAAGGTAAGCATTACAAAATATTTACACTCTACACTCAAACCGCAGTTTCAGTTCCCCAGTTTCGGCCTTCCTAGAACGGCTGGTCCTCGCAGTTTCTCCGGCGCGCAGGGCGAGAGACGGTGTTCAACCAAGCGTGAAACACCAGCAGCGTATAGATAAAGGCGCAGTGCGCGTATACTCAGGTCCGAACTCACGTTCGAAGATTAGGTAATATTAGGAAATGGTTTTCACGGCCCTGACTGTTTACGTTTGGATCCCCCCGACTTGGGACCAAAACAATTTGAAGACAACCCCCGACACTGGACTGAAACCGCGGTTTGAGTGTACTTCACTTTGAGGTTAAGCCTCGTACTCGTCTCAAGAAAATAAGAAATATACTATAAGTCGGATGCCGTACACGATGCTGCTGTCCGGTAGACCCCGCCCCACTGCCGTGTAACCAATCAGAGCAATCTACCGGATACCAACCAGCGCCCAGCACCGGACATCTATACACAGCCTTTTCAATTTTGAAGGTAGGGCAGTAGTTCGAAGGGTTATCTCGAGCCGGAAATTTCCGTGAAAAGGGAAATTTGATATTATCATTTTTTGACCGAATCCTTGAGTGGTGCTGCTGGCTTGAGGTAAAGCTAGCAGCACCGTTGCATATTTGATAAAAAGGGCTAAGTAGTAAAATCCATAGTTGGATAGAAAGTAAGCCCTAAATAGGCCCTTATTAATGTTAGGAAGAGAAATCGAAAATTAATATTTTGTCCCTTTGCCTTTTGTGGCCCTTTTTTAATTATGAAGGTAGGACATTGGTTTAAAGGGATTCCTGGAGCCGTAAATGAGCCGGAAATTTCTGTGAAAGGGGGAATTTGATATTATCATTTTTTGACCGATTCCTCGAGTGGCGCTGCTGGCTTGAGGTAAAGCTGGCAGTACCGCTTCATATTTTATAAAAAGGGCTAAGTAGTGAAATCCATAGTTGGATAGAAAGAGAGCCCTAAATACGCCCTTATTAATGTTAGGAAGAGAAATCGAAAATTAATATTTTGTCCCCCTGCCCTTCGTGACTCTTTTTTAATTATGAAGGTAGGACATTGGTTTAAAGAGATTCCTGGAGCCGTAAATGAGTCGGAAACTTCTGTGAAAGGGGGAATTTGATATTATCATTTTTTGACCGATTCCTCGAGTGGCGCTGCTGGTTTGAAGTAAAGCTGGCAGCACCATGCATATTTAAAAAAAATGTAGAGCCGAAAATTCGGCAATGGGGCATTAAGTGAGCCCTAAATGAACCCTTAATTATGAAATAGGAGACATCATGATTTGATGACATGGTGCTGTCAGGTTTACATAGATTAAATCTCCTCTGACCGCAGATAGTGATGGGCGATTCTACTCGATTCTTTTCTTAAAGAATCGATTCTGACATCGATTATTTCCAGAATCGATTCTCGGCGTATCGATTTTGTTTTAACGAAGAATCGAGGACCAAAATCGACAGGTTACTTTTTTTCCTATTCCGATGCTAAAGAAATAAGGGTAAGTAGAGAGTTTATATAATAATAAATAATTACAATTTTCACAAAATTATACTATCGAACAGTCACAGAAGTATTTTTTGGAAAATTTATTACCACTTTAATATCTAA
>JAUMHM010028086.1:0-16317 GCA_032362435.1 Melikaiella ostensackeni
GTATCAGACTGAAAGTTTGGAAATTGCATCAGAAGGCAATAACCTACGTTTATGTACTTTATTTGAGTCGGAATTTTCCAAAAAATTATTTCCGAAACTTTGACGCACAGGTTCGTCGGTCAACATTTAGCAGGAAATTTTTTTTTACATCAGTTATACTTGAATGGCGTACATAAACGTACTTCATTGTCGTCTCTTGAATTCCTCAAAGTTTTAGGCCGATATTTTGCTTATAAAAAAAGTTCTATGGTTCAAAAAACTTCTCGATTAGCTCCCAGTTTTAATTTCTTCGGAAATAATTTCTTGCAAAACTCCGATTCAAATGAAGTACATAAACGTAAGTTATTGTCTTATGATGCATTTGCTAAACTTTCAATCCGATACCTTGTTTTGAAAAAAAGTTCTATGGTTCAAAAAAATTTGGTTCACCGAAAAAAAGAGGTCGGTAATATAGGAATTTGACTGTGTCATATGCCCTTAACTATTTTATCCACATTCACTCATAACACTCAGGGTCCACTTTAAGGGTTAAGACAGTAAAAAATCTTGTAAGCTGTAGTAACAGTCGAAAATTTTTTTCTTACAATCAATCAAAGTTTCTTTGGATCAAATAAATATTCGGTTAATGTATGGACAACAGGGTGGCCACTAAAAGCTGAGAAAAAACTTCTCGATTAAAGTTAAAACTAGACTGCAAATTAAAACATTCAAAGTAGAACTCTTCTGAATTTGAAGCATTTAAAATGATAAAATTGAAATATTTTTAACTGACGAATAAAAATTTCTGGTTGTACAAAACACATTTTACTACGAGAAACGGCACTTAATTTTTGCATTGTTGCAAACAATAAATTTTTATTGGGAAAATATTAAATTAAAGTTCATTATGACGATCTTGGGAATATAAAATTGTGTTAATGATTTAACGACACACGGAAAAAATCGATTAAAGTTAACGAGGCGTGCCTAAAGAGCAGCGAATTATGGTTAATGAAGTATAAGAGGTGTTCGCAAATCTTAAGTATCGTCAGTTCCGCTCCCAAAAGCAAATCAGTGAGATTTACAAAATTATATTTCACATGATACTCTTGATTTTAATAATCGTTAACAAATATTTTCAATTCTTTAAAAATAATAGAAAAATGCTTTTCATGCGAAGCATGAATAAACTACATAATGGTTTTTGATATAGTGTAATTGCTATTAAGTTTCTAATCAAATATTTTTCACGTTTTGTGCTCCTACGTCAATTTTTCCAGGTGCAACAGGGTTATGAAGACGTTATAATTAAAAACTTGACACAAACGATGATTTATGAACGGACTCCTTTCTGTGCGTTCGGTGTTCATTAATCACCTCATACAATACTACACATCGGTAGCTTTTACTCGTAAGTCTATTGAAAAGATTATAGGGGACCGAGCTTCGCTGAACGGTGTCGAGGAAATCAGTTATAAATACACTGGAACTGGAACCTCTATTTAACCGCCCTCCATATACCGCGTTCGCAGAATTTCCGCCGGCACGCATTCGTTGATGAGGGGGTCAAAGGAACTGAGAGAGAGGTGCTGTAAGCTCAGCGGAGTTGAGCAGTTCCGTAGCCACAAAGCAAGCAGTTCGAACACTCATGTCCATACTTCGCATTTATTTTTAAATACACGCGGAAAATTTTCTTTTCATTATTAAAGAAGGCGCATCCTTTATGATAATAAAAATCTACATTTGTACAAAATATAGTTAATTAATATTATTTAATCCTACTGGAAATGGTTCATACGGCCCAGACTGTTTACATCCTAGAAACTTGGAAGAGCCTCACGATCATCGCAGGCCATAACCGAGATCGCCGTTAAATGGAGGTTCGAGGGTATAAGCATCATGATTCAGTACTCTTGTCAAGTATTAACATGGAGAAAAATGCGGATTCAAAATCTATCTTTGAGTACCCGATATAAAGTAGTGAATGTGAGGAAATAAGACTGAATGTTAGAAGTTTAGCAATTCATTTTCACGATGAAATTCTGGGACTGAGTCTCATATTTGCCATACCTTCACGTCATCTAGTCCATGACCGTTTGCTGATTTTATTACAAAAGGTACTGTATGCGTAGTTTCAAACATAAAATGTATAGTACACTTCCCAAAAAAATCAACGTAAAAATGAATTGCTAGAATTCCAGTACACAATGAAAGATTTTGGATATGCATTTTTCTCTGTGCATTCCAAAATTTTAGTCTGATATTTTTCAATTTTGAGAGCTTCTGATTAAAAAATTTTCAATTTCAAACACTTTTAATTTATAATTATTTAATTTTAACGCTTTCATTTAGAAATTATACAAGTTAAAATTCCTTCTCATTCCATTCGAAATATTGTCATTTTTTCCCAGATTTTACCTAATCTAAAATTGTTTGATTTGGAACGTTCTCAATTCAAAATCGTTCAATATGTTTTTGTGAATTTCAAATGCTTTCAATTCGAACACACTAACTGTTTAAGAAATTCGTTAAGCGACTGGCTATTCTCGCACACAAGTGTTTCAAAATGAATTTCTCAAATTTGAGATAGTTTCACATTCAGTGTCAGTTGACGGCTAACTGTTGATTGAGACGCTTCGTTTTCGTGAACTCTCTTATTTTGGAAACGAAATATTTGCTCCATTAGTGTTGTGGTGAATTTTTTTTACAAAACGTTGGAGTATCGTTATTGGTGGAAAAAATGTATCTTTTTTATTTATACTGTTTTTGGTTATTTGATTTTCAGTGAAATTAAAATAACAAAACAATTTTTGAATAAAAAATAAAATAAAATTGAGGGCAATGTGATTTTAACGGAAGACTGTTGAAAAGTATTAGTAAAATTATAAAAATACAATTAGTAAAAACTTAGATTGGATGCAATACAGAGAGAATTATTGATAGAACGCAAGATTCGTGGGCTTTTCCAAGAAAGACATTTAATATTAACAAGATAATATGTAATAACAAATTTTCATAAAAGAGTAACTTTTAGTTGATATTATTTTTTTTTGTTTTAATAAGAAAATGTAAAGAGTTATCCAACAACATTTGATAAGAAATTTTATTTTTATTTTTCAGGTATTTCTTGAAAATTTTCATTATTAATTACTGTAGTTTTCCTATAAATTACCGCTGATGAGGAAGTCTACATTGGCTTCGAAACACATTGGTCCCCAGTAGTATAAAAAAGACGGAGAAAAAAAAGTGTGAGGTTGGTTTTGGATGACTCCTTTTTTTTCTCCCTCTTTTTTCTTTTTCTTGTGTAAATTTATTGTACATTTGTCTCTAATTAGCCAAAAAAGTGGACAGTCTCGAAGTCAATTTTTTTATTGTGAACTTTTTGGGTGTTCTTTTTTATACACAAAAAATTTTCATAAGTAGATTTTATTTCGATCTTTAAGAAGACTCTCAATATTTAAAAACTTGTATAATAATGTATATATATTCTTCACATGAAGGAAGTCAAAGGAAAAAACCTATGCTTTCTTTTCAAACAAAAAAAGAGAACCCTAAGGGCGGAAAAAGTCTTAATTAATTGTTGATCCGCATTTTAGAAGGTCAATTGTTTATTTATTCAAAAAATGTTTATGATTAATGAAAAGTTTATTAAAGACCCTATCGAAGATGTACAGGAAAAAAATTGTAATTACTACTAACAGAGTTATAATTCACCAAAATTGATCGTAGTTGAAAAATAAGGGGCTTCTAATTTTTAATTTTACATTACGAAAAGTTTGATGAATTAAAAATATCTTGATTTTAATTTTAAATACTTTAAATTCAGAACAGTTCTGATGCTTTGATTTTGTGGTTAAGTATTCAATATTTAAATCGAGAAGTTTTTCAGGTTTGAAAGTTTTAATTTTTTCATTTTAATGACCTGGAAGAATGTTTGCTAATATTTTAGATTTATATTAAGAATTTGATTGTGAATAAGAAACTGCTAGCGCGCGAATCATGATTGCTAGTAAAAATAATAATTTAATAAATCAATATAGTAACAAAGTATACTTCACATGAAATTCCACCTTTTTTGTTCAGGTATGTTAAATACAACATTACGCAAAAGCAATAAAAATAAGAATTTACAAAAAGCAGTACATTTTGCAAATAGAAAAATGTCGAAAGGCTGGACAAGTTTGTCCACACAGTAAAGCCTATTTTACATGTTTATGTAAACTTTGAAGGACTTTACAGGCGTAGCAAAGGAACACTCTGTTTCTTCACCTTTTGATTTAGCGACGTTCGGTTCGGGTTCTCTCGATGATTAAAATATTGCTGATACGATTAGATAAGAGGGTTTTGTCGCGATAATGAAAATTCTTCTTATTGATAGCCACACATAATTGAAGCACAACATATCAATCACCATTTAATCCCTTATTAAACTCAGAAAACTAGTTTTCTCTCTTGACAAAGCGGGAAACACAGTTTATTCACAAACCTGATCAAATAAGTGAAAAACCTTTCCACATTTTGGAATTTAAAAAGTAAAAGAAAGAAGAAATTAAAAGAATATGCAAATTTACCTTGTGATTTCTCGGCTGTCTCGACAAATTGCTTCGACCATTGATAAGGACATTATCGTTCAAGAAGGATATGTCACATGGCGATGGTGGTCCTCCGGAAATGTCCCAATCAGATTCGTCAGTCGTCGAGGCATCCAAAGTGGCGTCTAATACTATAATACCTCCTTCACCAACCTGAAAAAGGATAACAGTCAATCAAACAAATAATAATAAGTGTTTGGAAAAATGAATTAAATATTACCATGTCTTATGTTAATTGAATCTCAGATTGATGTCTGTAAGACTCTTTGAATTATACGTCTCAAATCTTACAGACATCTTTAAGACAACACAAAATAAGACACTTCAATCCGACATCTCGAGACACTTTTGCCCAAACTGGGTAAATTTAAAAATACTTCTTATTGTGGAATAATTGTTTGAGGCTGAGCAGCTTTTAAGCTGCCTACACTGTCGAATTAAAAATGCTAATAAAGCCATTTAAAAACTACAAGGAGAAAATGTATCGAGTAAGCAGCTTTACTCGACAAGTTGCAAATAATGGGGACATAGAGGCACTTGGGGGAAACTTTCAAATGCAGTTGAATAAAATGAATTTTATTGAGAAAAATAAAAAAACATTTTCTTCGGGTACCAGCAGTCATTCGGGTTCGATGAAATATTGTAAATATGTATATTGTAATCATCTTTCATAACTCTCCAAAATGTCTCAAATTGTTTGCATATGCTTCAAATAACACCATATAAAGAATAAATGAATTGGTTTAACAAGTATCAATTGATCATATCGCGTTTTGAAAAAGAGTTAATGAAAGGTCCGATTCCAACGTCAGACCTTTCATTGAATGGTCACGAATGCTGATATTTCAAAGGAATTTCTTTATTATTTCTATACTATTTATATACTAATATTCTTTACTATATATATATATATATATATATATATATATATTCTTTACTATGCGCATAACTTGCGTAACTTGCGCATAACGCATCCACAGTTATGAATTACGACCTCAAGACTTTTCCTCAAGGCCGTTGAGAGAATTTACGCGTGTCATCGAGCTTCCTTCAAGACAGATAAAAACGGTCAAATTTCAAGGAGACAACTGCCTATACTGCTTTACAGACTTAATTTATCATCGCGTGCATTCTACAATCTATACATACGCACGTCAATGGATGTCAATTTCATACCCGTAATTTGTTTTAATTCAGCACCTTTCATTGACAGAGTCTGAAATTCGCGGTTTTCGACACGGACAATGAATCAAACTTTGTATTTTCAGTAACTAAGTACATATGTAAGTATAATCATTTTATATTTTCCAGTTTTCAAAAATTTTTCACAGTCTTTTCAATTTTAAGATTCATGCCCTCCAAACTCAACAATTTTATTTTTGAAGCTTTAAAAACTCAATTAAAAAGTAAAGCATTTGAAGTGGAATAATTCTACATTTAAAAACATTTTCAAATAAAAAATTAAAACACTTCAAATTGAAATATTTTTCATACAATAATATTGTACAGTATATTTTGGATGAAGAAAAAGGATCTTTTTCACAATCAGGTGAGTAATAATTGGTTAATACTTTTAAAGGAGACCAGATAATCAGAAAATCCCTAACATCGAGAAGTTAATATTGTACCATTTTAAATAGAATAATTATTGGAAAAATTTATATATCATCAATTTCAAACTGGAAGCATTCTACCTCGAATAATTTTAATTTCAATGCCTTCAAAATACAGACAATATTTCAAAATAGAATATTCAAAATGGTATAATTTACAATTAAAAGTATTGAAAGACTTTAAATTGAACCGTTCAGCATTGTATGTTTCCTAAGTTATAATGTTTAAAATGATATAAGAAGTTTAAATTGAATGCCTTAATGATTCAACAACATTAAACTGAAAACATTTCCGATCGAATAAATGAATATAATATAAATAATAATTGAAAGCTTTGGAATTATTGAATAATTTTGAATTTAAATACGCCGTGGCTACGTTTACTGAAATTTCGGTAAAAACAGCCGGATTTTTTCGTTACACATAGACAATTAAACGCTGCCATTTAAATATTCAAAATAACTTGAAATAGTAAAAGCCGGAATGATTAAACAATTTCAGAACTGAACGTCCTAAATTGTGTAGTTTTAAATTTAAATCGTTCAAAATGATAGATAATCAAATTGAAAGCCTTAATAGTTGCACAATTTTCAGTTTGAAGCGACTGAAATTGGCAGCATTTGTAATTGAAAAATGTTGAATAGAAAATCCATGAGTCAGGGCAATCCTCGCGAATTTCTTCGTGCAAATCCTGTCCGAAAATTACACAAGTATTTCCCCCAGGATTTTTTCAATAGGGCGGTGTTTGACATCGAAGTGTCACTTGACAAATTTCACGCATGTGACATAAATACTTTCGTCAGATACATTTTTATCTTTCACCAGATAAATTTTAACTTTCGCCAGATAAATGTTATCTTTGAATGGATAAATGTGCTGCAGCGTTTTTATCCAATTTAAAGATGGAATTTATGGTATTCCTGGGATTTACTGACTTGAAATGCAAAGCCTTCGAAATTAGACAATCTACAAGCCATAAGAAAATTAAAATTATACACTTTCACAGTGTAAGAATTTTCATTTTAAGGCCTGTAAACTTCAATACTATTATTCTCAGGCCTGTAAATTGGAATAATTTTCAAAATGTTGAAATTGAGCCTTAAAAATTAAATTATTTAAACCCCTTGAATTTTTTATTTTCAAGGGGTTTAAGTTCTGCAATTTCAAATTGGCATCATTAGCAATCTGGTTTTTTTTTTATATGCGTTCATATTACTAATTTCAAACGCAATGTTTCCCAACAGTGTAGGTACTGTATAGCCAATAATGCTAGTAATTTATAAATTAAAAATATTTTTACCTTTTTAAAAAATTTGCTTTTAATTCTCTTTAAACTGACAATAAATTAATATAGAATGTATATGTCTCATAAAAAATGTAATGAACACGAGAAATTCCTGTTGCAACGCGTATGAATATTTACACGAGAATGTGAAACAGTGCCGTAAAGTGATGAAGAAGGAAACGAGCCTTGACTTTTCCATGTGGAAAAGGAGACATACACCGCTCGTCGGAATTTTCTTCAGCTACACGTTTAGGCATAGCGGTAATATTCTCCTATACTATATGTACGAGAGACGACGTTTACATATTGTCAGTAGTGCATATAGTGTAGTCAAATAAAGTTTAAACCTCAGAATCCGGGCCCGGAAAACGGATTTTTATGAAAGTTTTTGCATTTTATAGCTAAAAGTAGGTACAAAAAAGTTGAACAATCAAAAGTATGCGCTATTTTGAAAATATTTTTTTTTTAATTCCAAAAAATAGATTATAAAGTTAAACAAATTGAAAAAATTAGGTCTTCGAGCCATCAAAATACTTTGTATATTAATTTTAAGGTTCCTTCCTATGAACGTAAGGTCAAAAAAATTAAAATTAGCAGACAAAAGGTTTTGAACGTTTATAGACATTTTTCAAAAAAAATTATTAGAGTGTTGATATTTGGCATACATATTCCTTAAGGCATTGGAATTTGGTATCAAACGAGTTGGGCTCGGTATGGTGGATGTAAACACCCTTAACACAAAAAATTGGAAATATGTGAATTTGGAAAAATTTTGAAAATGTAGTTATATGATACAGAAAGCACTGATTGCAAATGAATAATAATTCCCGGCTACAAATGTGTACATACATGAAATAATTACTAATCCTTTGTTCAAATAACTAAATAATAATGAGCGCAGATTTATGATGGTTTAACATTCTAGTACCTAGTCTTAGCAACACAATGTAAAATCCGTTGCCGGGATCTGGGTTCTAAGCTTTTTCATTTTTAACGTCAAACTTGACTCCACTAATAGCATAGAAAAGTAATTAAGCAAGTGAGTGCAAAGGCTGCAAAGGCCCCTTTCAACACTTTATACGAAATTACATTAGTAAAAACAGAATACATACGTTTATACATTAAAATTATCCCTCCAATTTCAGTGTCGGCTGAAAACCGTAAAACTGAAAACAAATGGCTAACATTAAAGGAAGATCAACAGGGTGTAGTATAATAAATCAGTTTTATATCGTCTAGAGTAATTCACTCCTTACATCTGGGTCGTAAAAATAAAATTGAAAACCCTTTAATACAACTTTGTTTTCAGAGTGAAAATTGATTTAGAAAATGTTTTTGCTGGTACGAAAACTGTATATTACCATCATCATAAAATCGTTCTTCTTTCATAAAATTTAAAATTATATCAAGGGTCGTCGGGCGAAAAGGCGTACGCGCCGAATTTCGAAAATTCGTTTCCTTGGCTTGAAATAATTGTTCTGACCTAACTTATGTCCCTGTAGAAGATTATGATCCAGTTCAATTTTGAAGTGGGTCAAAATACATGTTTGGTAATTTAAAAAAAAAAAAAATTACTTGTTTTCGCCTGATCTTTTCACGAATCAATTATAGAGCTGAGTAATAGCTTAAACGTTCCTTTCTAAATTAAAAAAATAAAAAAGTTATGCGACTCTTGCTGAGTTAAAATCGGCTTTTTTGGGTCAACACCGTTTCTTTGACAAGGGTTTTCTCGGAGATGCTTGTTTTTTTCAAAGCGCTCTTTTCACGATTTAATAGAGTCGGATAATACCTCAAAACATTTTTGTAGTTTTTTGTTTAAAATTAAATGCGTTAAAGCTAGACAGTTTCTTGCGACTCCTGCAAAATTCGAATTTTTGCACTTACGCCCTTGTGCTCGACGACTCTTCATATGTCTATATACGTCTTCATATATCTCCTTATTCATCTTCATAGGTTTGTTATTTACTTCGGTTTATAGATATATATTCGAAATTCCTGATTTAATTCATGTCGGAAGTTACGTTATACATATCTGTGGTGAATTATTCCTATAATCAGGTCTTATTTTTCAACAGAACTGATGAATGGCGCTGTATGATACAGTATGGTAGATGAAGAATATTATTAAAAAACGAAGAAGTTTTTAAATAAACCCCTTGACTAGAATTCCTGTCAGTACCTTCCCGTGACCGCTTCTTACGTCATTGCATACGTTAAAACATGTGTTTAAAGGTACGAGGTAAGGACAAACGAACGTACCCCACGGTTAGTGCCTCGTTTGCATCATAATAAAATCATCGTTTGCGCATTGTTCTAACTACTGGTATGTCTTCGAAGCAGCGGAAGTTGATACTTTCTTTATTTTCAGCCAGAGGTACTTCTATGAAAGGAGCAGGTCTTCGAGACATTATAGAAAGGAGTTTTGTGTCAAATGAAAATACACAGAAAACCATTGGTGTGAAATTGGTTGCACCTCATTTTGAACAATGAAAATTTTCACTGTGCCTTCATTTGTTTTCGTGTCTCAAAAATGTTGCAACCCAAAATTACACCAAATTAGGCGCACTTTTGAGGATCGGCGTTTAACAGTGTATATATTTCATAACATCTACAAGGCATATTCGATCAGCCTACAAAACATCCACATTTAAATTCTAAATAATTTTATACTTTCTAGAAGAAAAGTCAAAAAGGTGGGACATGAAATGGTTTAATTTCATGAATACACTGTTAAAAATATCTGTTAGAACTTTACATTAAATGTATTGGAAGTTTATTTCCGAGACGTAGGGTAACGTTCCAATACATGATATTATAGTTTTCAAAAGCTGCTACTGTGATATTGCCATACATGTAATGTCATGTTGCGGAAGAAAGTTTTTTAAAAAAATCGAAATAAAGAGGCACGGCGAGTCGAACCCTAACCGCCACGCTGTAAGTCGAGTGCGTTACGCACGAGACTGGCAAGGTACAATTCTCATTTGACTTAAATGCAGTTGTCACTCATCCGCTAGACGGACTAAAATGAGTGTAAGGCAAAATGACAATACCGGTATTGTAGCGTGAAATTGGAATACTTGTATGGTAACCGGCGCGCATTCTTCGAAAATACAATGCACGTATTGCAATTTCACCATCCAATACCGGTATTGTAGTATTGTCTTACACTTGTATTGTGAAATTGTTGTAAAATCCCAATCATTTTTGACAGTGTAGTTTAATAATATTATTTATTCTTACCAATGCGTCTCACTTTGACTCACACTCTATACCGTCTCTTGAGACTAAAAAATCTCCATCAATTCGAATTAAGCAATTTTGGACCACTTTACTCCAAATGCTCAACTTAAAATAATTTGTTCAACAATGTCAACTTTCTGATAGTCATTAGAGCAAGAGCTTTTTAACGTTTGGTTGCTCAACTGCACCCCCCACCCAACCTTTAAAAGATGCTTAAGGACGAACATAAGTACTTCCGATGCCATGACGACTGGGCATAAGCTGCGGTTAGTCATTTCACACGCCGCGGGTACCGCCTTTTAATTCTGCCATTCTAAATGAAACATCCTGCTGGTTAAAACTTAAAATGCGACTGGTCAATGAAGGTGGTGTCCTAAGAACGCGAAATCTTTAAGCGAATCGAAATTTAAAAGATGAAGCCATCAACGCAACGGTCACCTTTACGAGAGAAATATTCAGTGCTAGCGGATAGCGGCCAGTAGCCGGCAATTTTCTGATGGAGCATCAGAGCATTTCCTAAGAGAACTATCATCATTTGGAATAACTTGCAGATCCGCTCTATCGCCTTCTATTAGCCATAAATAAATAGATTAAGCACAAAATGGACGAGCTCTTCAACTCTTGCAAATATGCATGTACGCATATCGTGTCCAGATACATGAAACTCATTTTAATGATGAGCCTGAAGTTTCCAACGTTTACAAAAAACGAAAAAAATAAAAAATTAAATTTTTCAAAAGTCAAAATTTTTTCACTGATTATGGCAGGATTTCATGTTAAAAACATCCCAAAAAAGTTTCATCCCTCTAGCGCATGTGGAACCCTCCCTTAATCAACCCCTAAGGTTTTAAAAATTCAGTAAAAATACACTAATTTGGAAAATCAAAATTTTTTCACTGGTTATAGCAACATTTGATGTGAAGGGTAACCGAAAAAAGTGTCATTCGTTTTTTTGTAAACCTTAGGGGTTGATTAACGGGGGGTTCCACATGTGCTAGAGGGATGACACTTTTTTCAGTTACTTTTCACAACAAATGTTGCTATAACCAGTGAAAAAATTTTGACTTTTCGAATTAGTGTATTTTTACTGAATTTTTGAAACTTTAGGGGTTGATTAAAGGAGGGTTCCACGTGCGCTAGAGGGTTGTAACTTCTTGAGGGTATTTTTTGCAAGAAATTATGTCATTATCAGTGACAAAAGTTTGACTTTCCAAATTAGTGTATTTTTACTGAATTTTTAAATCCTTAGGGGTTGATTAAGGGAGGGTTCCACATGCGCTAGAGGGATGAAACTTCTTGAGGGTATTTCTGGAAAGAAATTTAGTCATTATCAGTGAAAAAATTTTGACTTTTCAAATTAGTGTATTTTTACTGAATTTTTGAAACTTTAGGGGTTGATTAAGGGAGGGTTTTACATGTACTAGAGGGATGAAACTTTTTTTGGGTACTTTTGGCTTGAAATCCTGCCATAATCAGTGAAAAAATTTTGACCTCTCAAAAATATATTTTTTTTGTTTTTTTCGTTTCTTGTAATCGTTGGAAACTTCAGACTCATAAAATGATCTAGTTTATGTTTCGAGCTAAAATGATTGAATTTTAAATGTTATGGATAAGAAATTCTTTAACTATTAAGTCCATTTATTTCTAAAATATGTATCTCCGAGAAAATTCAATTTTATATCTAACAATTTTGTATATGTTGCAAATTAAAAATGTTAAATTGGAAATCCTTTCTATTTGAACCATATTCTGGACAGGGGGATAATAATTTAAAACAAGCAAACAAAAGTGAAGGAGCGACTCGCTTTAAAATTCAACAATTTTAAATTAGCAGTATTTGAAGCTTTAAGACTTCTCACTTGGAGTCCTGATTGAATAAGTTCTACTAATACTGAAAGAATTAAAAAGATTTCCGACCAGAAAATAAATTTACTGTCATTTTCTGGCTTTCTCCCGGTCTCAACGAAATTGCAGCTCATTTCAGCTCACACGAGTTAACTTCAAGACATTGTAAATTACAGTTTTGAATAAAATTCTAGTTGAAAATTGGAGAAAAGTGAGAAGGTGACAAATTTCCAAAATAGAGAAAACAGGTGACAAGTTTTAAAATTGGTGAAAAAAGGTGAATAGGTGACACTCTGTGATGACTGTGATTTCTTCTGTCGAGAGATGCATGTCTTTTACGAGGGAAACATAAACTCCTTTTTATAGTTGACATAGATTTGTCAGATATGAAAGAGGAAACTTGCGAGTGGAGGGAAAATGTATTATTCAAGAGGATACATTTAAGAGCATTGGAACCAGGACCTAATCTCAAAATTGAATTGCCTCATTTTACTCCATAAATAATAGAATTACATCTGTGTCAGATACTGAGGGCGTACTCCTGTTTTGAATCAAGTCTACATTCGGAGTGAAAAATGGGCTAATTGCAATACTTTTGGTGTAAACGATTTTTTTAATGCTCGGGTTAGAATAAAAAAGAATCGTTTTACACAAATAGTGTTGAAATTAGTCCATTTTTCACTCCAAATGCTGAATGTAGTAAAATAAAGTAGAACTGAAAACGCAATTTTGAAGTGATTTTACGGAGACTGATCAATTTGAAGGATGGACACGTGGTCCACATGGACAGCATTCGCTGCTCGTACGTTTTCTTCTACGTGTGCACCAATCCTGGCCCATTCTCACGTACATCCTCTTCACATTTTCAGCACGAGTCGACGTAATCTCAAATTCACCGACGATCTTTCCTTTTCCATCAACACTCTGATAAGCTCGAAATTTTAGCTTTTCATCTTGCAAATTCATAATCTGCACATTTTAGTTTTCAAATTGAAAATCTGTTTTGTAATTATTTCGTCAATTCTGTACTGGTTTAGAATCATAACTTATTCAGAATAGTTTTTGTTACCGGCAGCTTTGTTTCAAAGGGAGGGAGAGAGAAAGATAATTATTTACCGAGATGAACCAATTGGTTAATCTGTACCTCAGAGCGCAGCGAATTTTTTTTTTAATTTTTCAGTGGAAGGGGGTGGGAAAGTTGTTGATTGGGTTCAAAATGACTCCCCAAAACTTCCCATTAAAAAAAAATTTTACCTCACCCACGTCAATATTATGCATGAAAATAATGAAAAATCACAGAATTCTCATTATTTGATACGAAAAACAAAATTTCTGAGACTGGACTTGGTAGAAAAAGTCGTATACTGTAACTGGATTCGTGACTGTAGAGTAGGGTGGTTCGAAATTGCTTTTTACACCGGGCAACGCTTACCCCAATTTGGTTCGAAATCCGAATGAAGAAATTGCATATTTTTGTTTTCTCGAAATTTTTATTTCAACAGGTGCCTCCGGGCACTCGATACACCCCAACGGTGCCCCAAAAAGTACCACTAAATCCAAAACTGTCGATTCTGCACAAAATTTCAAGGTAATTTTTGATTATTCAAACAAATTCCATTTGTTTAAACAATTTACTCTCTCTCAAAAAGTCTTTTTTTTCTAACAAAATCATAATCCAGATTGCCTTCTTTCATAACAAATGGAATTTGTTTAAATAATCGCAAATTACTTTGAAATATTGATAGATATTAAACCAGACCAAGAATAATATTTTTAGCAAAAAAATCGAGAATGAAGAGCTCAAAGGTATAGATTTGGTGCAGATCGACAGTGTTGGATTTAGGGGTACTTTTCGGGGCATCGTGAAGGTTTGTTAGGGGTGAAACACATATATTATCTATACACAGAATTCTTCCCTGGAAAGTCCTATAACATTTCCGTGACATTTTCCCAGACCTACTTATTCCAAAAACACCAAAAAGTGATTTTTTCCTATGTATTTTACATGGGAAATTCCGAGTTAAAATTAAAATATGCCCTCGAGCACGGAAAGACATTGCAAATACATTTTTGAATCACCCTACTGTACAGTGTATACCCCGTCATAAAATTTCTCATGTTCCCACAATGAATATAGACAGGGTAGCTACAAGAGCCTGGTTCCAAAATTCCATGACTTTTCCAGGTTTTCCAGGTCTAATTTTAGAAATTTTCCAGGACCACTTTTTGAAAAAATTCAGTCAATTAAATCTAAGCGATTATGTAGATGACACCACAATTTTTTCAACATCGTAATCTTGCTACCAATCTTCCCGCGCTCGTTTAAATAGCTTGAATGTAAAAAAATCACTTCGCATCAATTTTCAAATATAGAATTCGCTATAAAATACTAAATTATTAAGACTTTGAAATAGAGACGATTAAAAAGTTCCAGTCATTTTTTTATAATTCCATGACTTTTCCAGGGTTTCCAGTCATTTTTTAAAAATTCCATGACTTTTCCAGGTTTATCAGTCACTTTTTAAAAGTTCCACGACTTTTGCAGCACTTCCAAGTCTACCAGGTCTTGTAGGAATCCTGATGGAGTAGTCAAAAATGATAAAAACTTGACTTTTCGCTAATTTCTAACAGCTATCGCACTTTTGTTGGCTCCCTTTCTATAAAAAATTTAATATATGTTGCTGAATATGTATGTAGAAGATTTAACTATACAAATTTACATACACATTCTTTCACATTTTCCGGAGTGTAAAATTGCAAAAAATGTAAAAGAATCGATACCCACACTATTATGACAGTTTGTGTTTATGTATTGCTTAAGGCGTCCATTTCCTACAATCCTACACTGTGAAAAGATTCATATAATTATTCCATAAAAATCAAAGGACATAAAAATACCAGTGATCTCTGTAGGAAATTTACAAAAAAGATGTAAAGTTCAGACAAGGAACGATGTAAAATTGCACGAAAACCCCTTAATACTCAGGGTGTCTACTCAAAGCCTGGAAACAAATTGTCTTAAATTCCATGTTTTTTCCAGGTATTTCTAGATTTTTCCAGCTATAATTTTTTTTCATAAGGAGCCATTCAAGTATTAAGTACTGTATTCTTTGAAGTAATCGACTCTACACCCTTTCAAATTCAAAGCGTTTCATAATTTCACTGTTTCGTACAAAATTCGTATTTTTGGATTGAAATTTCATCATTTTTGGTTAAAAACGCAACTGTTTGGTTGAAAATAATTTCATTTTGGTTGAGGAATCAACTATTTTGTTGAAAATTTTACTATTTCGTTAAAAATTAACTTTTTTGATGAAGATTCATATTTTTGGGTTCAAAATTAAACTGTTTTGGAGAAAATGTGTCTTCTAGACTTAAAAAATCAACGATTTGGTTGAAAATGAAATATTTTTCTGGAAATTCGTTTTTTTTGGTGAAATTGAACTGTTTTTTATTCAAAATTCGATTTTTTCGGTTAAAATATTAAGTATTACATTTTTTGTTGAGAATTCATCGTTTTTGTTTGAAAATTCAACTATGTACTTGGTTAAAAGTGAAACTACTTTGTTCAAAATTCATTTTTTTGAGTTGAAGTTTCATCATTTTAGTTGAAAATCCAATTACTTGGTTAAAAATTAATGTATTTTGTTAAAAATTCGTCTTTTTGGTAGGAAATTGATCTTTTTTACGAATGTGCCTGTCTGTATGTATGTATGTCTGTGAGCACGATTACTTTTGAAAAAATTAATCTATTTGATTGGC
>JAUMHM010028167.1:0-16310 GCA_032362435.1 Melikaiella ostensackeni
GTTTTTTTTACCGCTCTTCGTCTCCGAGATATTTACGCCCAAAGTGACCGGACTACATGAAAAAATCAGAGAGTAGTCTACACGTGTATGAACTTTCAAGTCGATCTGTGCAACGGTGTAGCCCGTTTCAAGCCTCAAGTGTACAAAGTATTTTATATAGTAGATATAGATATACGGTAAATGCTGTTTCGATTTATTAATTAAACAAAAACTGTTAACAATAAGTGGCTCGGCTTGTCGTACGAACCATTTTTAGTGCCTAGTCTACACGTGTATGAATTTTCAGGTCGGTCTGTGAAGAGTGCGACCGGTTTCGAGCATCAAGTATATAAATTTGAATGTTATATAGTAGATATAGATATACAGTCAATGCTGTTTCGAGTTATTTATTGAACATAATCTGTTAACAATAAGCGACTCGGGTTGCGGTATTAACCAACATTGCTGCCTATTCTACAAGTGTATAAAGTTTCAAGTCTACCTGTCCAACGGTGTCGTCCGTTTTGAGGCTCAAGTGTAAAAATTTGGATTTTATATAGTAGATATAGATATACAGTCAATGCTATAGTGCGTTATTTATCAAACGAAAACTATTAACCATAAGCGACGGTGAAATTAAGGAAGGGTATTTACCGTTAATGAGATCACAGGAAGGACTATTAATGGGAGAGGCGGTGGTGTCAAATTCCAGTGGGGTTTGTCACATCTATGCAATAAACACCACTGAAAAGGACCTCGAAGTAAAAATCGAACCGTAGGAACTCATTCTTTTCGAATATTATCAATTACCAGGAGAAGAAATAGGCGAGTCTTCTATCGACGAGGATTACTCAGCGCCAGAAGATAGAGTAAAAGCAATTTTAGATATTTTAGAGTTGAAACATTTAAATCAAGAAGAGAAAAATCACGTTACCGCAATAATTGGAGAATACCCAGAGGTTTTCCACTTACCTGGAGAATCCTTAACATCCACACACATAGTTAACCATTACATACATACTAGTGATGATATCCCTATCAGAGTTCGTCCTTATCGGTTTTCCCCCTCTCTCAAAAAAAAAGCGAAAATTGTCGTCGAAAGAATGTCAACAGAAGGCGCAATTGGACATTCAGAATCACCATGCAGTTCTCCTCTGTTAATAAATCCAAAAAAAAAATGGACCACACCGGAAAGAGGAAATATCGAGTGGTGATTGATTTCCGATTATTGAATGAGAAAACCATTGGGGATGCTCACCCACTGCCGAATGTTACTGAAGTTTTAGATCATTTAGGTAAAGCCCGATATTTTACGGTTTTCGATTTGGCCAGTGGATTTCATCAAATTGAATGAAATCCTGCCGATAGACCGAAAACCGCCTTTTCATTCTTAAATGGACATTACAAATATATTAGAATGCCCATGGATTAAAAAAATTCTCGAGCAACATTTCAACGATTAATGGATCAGGTACTTTTAGGACTACAAGGAATTGAATTATTTGTCTATCTTGACGATATATTAGTTTATGCAGAAACCCTAGGAGAACACGGGAAAAAGGTAAAACGCCTCCTAAATAGACTGAAACAAGAAAATCTATCGATTCAACCTGAGAAAAGTGAGTTCTTTTTTAAAGAAATTGCTTACCTAGGACATATAATCGGCAGTGAAAGAGTGAAACCCGATCCGAAGAAAATTGAAGCTGTGCAAAAATTTCCTACCCCCAAGAATCCGAAAAATATAAAACAATTTCTAGGTCTGGACGGATATTATATAAGATTTATAAAAGATTTCGCAGCAAAAAAAAACCTTTAACCAATCTTTTAAAGAAAGAACTACCCTTTATTTGGGGACCGGGAGAAGAAGAAAGTTTCAGGAATACGAGACAGACCTTATGCGAAAGTCCTATTTTACAGTATCCAGATTTTCAAAAACCATTCACTGTAACCAACGACGCTTCGGGTTACGCAGTAGGTGCTGTATTAAGTCAAGAAAAGGAAGGCATAGAGCTTCTTATATCCTACTTTTCTCGTGTATTAAACAGTGCTGAATGTAATTATTCAACAGTAGAGAAAGAATGTCTTGCTGTCTTATATGCAGTTCATCAATATCGACCCTATATCTATGGAAAAGAATTTGCACTAGTTAGCGATCATGAACCACTAAAATGGATCGATTCTGTCAAAGACTCGGGACAAAGACTGATTCGTTGGCGATTAAAATTGAGGGATTATGAATACAATTTTTAATACAAGCCTGGTAAACATAATACAAATGCCAACGCACTTTTCAGAAGTCCAATTGTAGAAAATTCCTTGGAAGATAGTTCTGAAGAAAGTAAAAAGAAAACTGTCAGATTACTACCGGTGCAAACACGGCATTCGGAAGGGAATGCTAAAAAACAAGCTAAGCCCTTAACGAGACCTTTGAACCGACCCCCCGCAATAATAGAAAAAAGATCAACGTCTCGAAATGTAATTTCAAAACCAGCCAATTCAGGAACACAAAAAATCATTTCCAAGCTCCCGGATGACGAACTACGGACAGATACTACTTCAAAATCAGCTAGCGGCGCAAATGATAGTAGTATAGACAGACGCCTGCTCCGACACAAAGTGGAAGAAATGAGGAATCAGACCCGACCCAATTATCAAGATTCCAGTACAGATTCGGACGATGATACCAACGAAACTGATAGCCCAGTTCCTCCTATGCTTAGTTAAAAATCGTAGTGTCTTACCTAGTTTGGATATACCTCTAGCAGCTTTTCCATCACGCGAAAACTCCAAAAGCGCTCCTCCCAACGCCCCTGAACATTTTTAGGATTTTATTGGAGAAGAAATAGCCGAAGAAGGGCAAGAACAAGTCAGATCAGTAGCAGAACCACAGCTGGAAACCATTATAACCCTGAGTCCTCCACAAAGCGATAGTGATGACACTTCAGTAGAGGAGGAGGAGGATGAATAACAAATTGAGGAAGTAGATGAAATTAATAATTCATAATTGACCAGAGAAGTATTAAAAAATTCGTTCTTAAAATTTGATGAATTTTTGGAAACCCACAAAGAATGGGAAAAAGAAGAAGAAACGGAAGAAAATGAGGAAACTTATAGAGACATTACGGCCGTATCAGGAGGAGAAAACGATCCAAGAGTCCTGCACGCAATGAAGGAACTTGAACCAGAAAGTGAAACGGAATTCGATTAAAGAATAAATTCAACAATAAACTGGGCTCAGAAGAAATTAAAATGGCTCGAGACTCAAGCAGTTGGAAATGAAGACACTAGCGTAGAAACTAACAATGCAAATGTGCCAGCACAAGTAGTATTACCTGATGTCGGACGACGCAAAAGCGTAACTTTTGCACCTTCCCCAAAATGCCTGTTACTCCAGATGTACTAGCAACATTCCGTCCATCAACTTGTGAATTACCACAGGCCTTACCCGTACCATTTCAACAACCCATAGAAATGATAAAAAATTCAGAAACCCCAAAGAGTCCCACAACATTAGACAAAAATTACAAGCCCCGACGGATAGAAGTGAGTCAACCAGCAACAAGTAGAATTGCGGATACCGAGCCGGCAGTAGTAACACCAGAGACCGACCGTACCGATACAATAATTACTAGTGTGCAACCTACAGTGCCTGACGTGTACATGCAAGTTTTTAAGGATAACACACCCCCAAAGATACAAAGTTCTAGTGAAAATCTAACGTACTTACGAGGAACTTATGTACACTTTCTCTCAGAATATTGTGAATTCACCACCCATATAGCGCGACTGTTGATGGACATAAAAGCCATTGACCCGATAGGGATTAAAGAACAACATCCTATACAGGTATAAGGTCAAGTCCTAATAACTCCCCGAGGCCATTGTAAGATCTATACCAGCACTGTTAAGAAAAATCACTTCGATAAATTGAACAAGGAAAATTTAAAAATTAGACTACATAATTCATACATAGCCCTAGTGAGGGAAAATTTAAAGTCCTTCAGAATCTGAATTCATGGAGATTTAATTGAAAATTTACCAAGAAGTATTATTTTGTATTCTTTAAAAGAAATATTCGAACATAGCAATATTAAAGTCATGATATGCTTTGGGAATGTGCATATGCCCCCTGAAGAACATCGCAATCAAATAATAATTGAAAATCATGAAAGCAAAGTAGGAGGGCATAAAGGAGTTAATAAAACTTATGGAAGAATACGCGAATAATTTATGTGGCCAGAAATAAAAGAGCAAGTTACTGAAATCGTGCGAAAGTGTAGTATTTGTCAAGAACAGAAAATAATTCGAGCCAAAACTCACGAACCTACGATTAAAACGGATACACCTATAGACGCTTTTGATAAAGTATCCCTCGACACTGTAAGACCATTACCGACAACTCCCGATGGAAATCGACACATCCTTACTATGCAAGATAATTCATCAAAATATTGTCTTGCCGATGCAATACCAGACATAACAGCAACAACAATAGCGCATGCGCTAGTCAAAAATTTAATTTCACAATACGGCGCACCGAAAGTGATACTAACTGACCGAGGAAGCGCGTTTAGGTAACCTTCTAAGAAAATTATCAAAAATTTTTGGAATTAATCAAATAACTACTTCAGGATACAGACCTCAATCAAGTGGAGCATTAGAAAGGAGTCACGCGGTCCTAGTTGATTACATCCGATCCTACGCTGATTATTGCGATGATTGGGATAGGCTTTTACCTTTTGCCATGTTCTCCTATAATACTCCAATTAACAAAGCAACCAGGTTCGTTTCCTTCCAATAAAAAGTTAGAAACGTACGGATCTTACTTAAAAGATTTATTACTACGACTATCCGAAATCAAAAAAAAAAAGCAACAAGAAATTTAATCGATGCGAGAAACCGGTCTAAACAACTCTATGATAGAAAAATAAACCCCTTCTTAGGAAAGATATGAGACAAAGTGTACGTGAAAAAGGAAACCAAAACTAATAAATTAGATAGTAAAAGCCACGAGGATAAATATACCAGACGGTAACCAAACCAAAAGGTAACATAGACAAGTTAGAATTTCTAAGAGGACTTTTGGAGGAGCTGACAGCAGAGTATGATCTGGCAAAGCCTAATTACAGCACACACAGAGTGGAGGGACCGCCGCAAGCCCGAAGATTCATAGCCAAGTGTGTCGTAGAGAACACAAAACGCCGAAACTTATTTTTTACGACTAGTGAACGAGAAGAAAAAGTTGAATTAGCAGAACTTAGAGCAGCCAGAAAAATGATGAAAGAATTAGCAAACGTTCACTTTTTCAGCGAAGAAATTAACTTAGAAAATGAAACGAAAGATATATCTGTCTTATACGCAGATAATGACTCTAAAATGTTAATTAAATTGTTCAAATGGGTAGATTTTTGCGCGTATTGTTATCTAAGTGGACCTAGAATAGAATCTTGCACTAAAGAGGTTTTGAGAAATAAACGACTCGTAGAAAACAACGACACGACGACATTAATCATGGTAAACATATACGAACATATATATACATCAACATTTATAATTTATAATACTGTTTGAGTTGAAACCTTGTATCAATGTAATAAAGTATGATGATATAAAAAGGGGGAAAAATAAACCAAAACAAACAAACAAAAAAACGACTCACACAAAACAATTGGAGGATCGTAATTTTTTTGGATCTTGGAAATTTAACCAACACTTTTATACGAGCGATATTCTACGAGATATCAACCAGAATTACGTAACTTGTATAAAAAGATCAACGAAGGAAGATTGCCGAAACAAAGTGAAATTGGACACTGACAACTAAAATCAACGGAAAAAAAATGAAAATGAGAATTTAATTAGAATACTTTTCGGAATACAGCATTTCAAACCTGAAGGTAGTTCTCAACCCCAAACTATGCAAAAACGCCGAGTCCCAATGTTGGTATTCATAGGATCTGTTGTGGGACCAGTAATTGGACACCTCACCGAAAAAGACGGAGAAGAATATACAAACATAATTAATGAATTATACGACAAGAAAGATAATTTGAGTCAAATACTTAGAAAACAAACTCACATAGTAATATGTCATAATATACATCAAGAACTGCATACAAGAACTAGCGAAATAAAGCTAATGCAATCATTATGAGAAAAAACAATGAAGAATATGCAGACACAAGAAAAAAGTATAAATGACCTATTATATTTGAATTATATAAGACAATGGACAGCCAACGTGGAAGCGAAACTTGATCACTTACGCCATACACTAAAGCAGTTTACGAACATCATAATATGGTCAAGAGATAAGAAAGGGCATCCAGCCCTAGTAACCAACAATCAACTATAACAAATAATAACGTAGAAGAAGTAGGTAAATATGAATTTCCATTGCCTAGTAGAAATATTAAAGCCGAGGACTTACACTAAATAGGAAAAGCTGACATTGGATACCACTCAAACAGACTAATGATATCAATAAATATCCCTATTTTGGAAAGAAATATTTATCAACTGTATGAAAACACCCGTACCCAGTATATCAAAATTTGATTAGAAACAGGACTGGAACTGCATGCATACTACCTAAACAACCATATGTGGCCTTATCATTTGATGATCAAAAGTTTTTCTCATCCAATCATAAATACCAAAATTCCTGTATAAAGACTACCTACAACACTATCTGTGAAGCAAATCAACCCATATATGTCACATCAACCAGCACTCTTTGCGAAATTATCATGTTAATTAGACCATCCATAGCAGCTTCACAATAATGTGATATAAGAGTCACATTACAAGAAAACTCATTTTGGCTACAAATACCTTCTCTTCAAGCATAGTAATATTCCACGAACAAACAGAACTTATCAGCATCAACTGTCTTAATGAGAAAACAAAAAGAGAATATATCTCCAATTCCGGGATACTTCAATTAGGAAATGGATGTACTGCAAGGACGAAAAGTACTATGCTAATAGGAATAGCAATGAATGAAAATAAAGAATATATATATATAAATATAATTCAGATTTTCATTAAATATAACTAATATATCGTCTGTGATACAAAATTTTCCAAAAATCACATCCATACAAAAATATGATTTACAAACACGATCAGCCACAAACTGGAAAGAATTTCAAAATGGAAAATCATTAGAAGAAATTGAAAATCAACTCCTAAATTTTGAACAACAACACTATAACAAGAAAAATAAACACATCATGATTGGAGCATCTTTTGGAATATTTCTCTTAATATCAATAATTTCAATGTGCAAAGCAAAATAAATAATAAATAAAACATGTAAAAATTCCAAAATAAGACCTGAAACACAACAGATTAATGATGACAGAGAAATGCAACTTCTATCCATTGATACCACTTTGGAGGCACAATGCAACAACACTCAAACAACACCAGCATCAAAGGACCGCAACCCAGTTACCAATATACGAATAGCATAAATTGATACTACTGCCCCCATCTTTTATCGAGGACGATAAAATATTTTAAGAAGGGAGGAGACACAAGGCCACCTTGTTTTTTTCGAGATTTAACAATTAAAACCATCATAAATCATAAACAGCATTGAAAAAGGCGTGCATTTGGCTACCAAAAAAAAGCAAAAACATAAAATGAAGTTTATTTCGCTTGAGTTTGCCTGACAAAATGCGCACTTCCATCACTGAAAGGCTCGTCGCCGTATCAGTAGAATGAACACTGAGGGCCAGGCATGATGGCCGACAATGTGTGCTGTAATGCAATCCGAGTACAGTGAAACTCCACCTGAATAACTAACGGAACGCCTACTGCGAGATAACAACACCCGACAAGATGGCAAGCTAGAGGCGGATAAGATAAGCAGAGCCACGATTGTATGCAGTGACGTCACAGGTTCATGATGGCTGCCAACGCAAGAAATATAACCCGACCAGCGATAAGGAACAGTGAACCGCCCATAATGGGAGATTGCGATTGTATAATACTCCACGACACCCGACAACATGGCGTCTGAAGTATTATGGACCCATGTATGCAGTTCCACGGATCACCAACACAAGAACAAACCTTAAGAAGAACTTGCCGCTGCGAAAACATGTAAGTGTTCTGTCAGCATGATTTTCATATCGTTGTTACGTAAAAGATCGTGAGTAGACCTTCACGAGAGCGAGACGATACGAGATTTCACTCAACTCTCGATCTCTATCTCGAGAGAAATTGAATATTAGAGTCTCGTCTCGATCTCGAAGCAAGAAACTCTCGTCTTGAATCGAAACTCTCGAGAATCTCATTTTTTCAGTGTGTTATAAACATTATTGTATCGATTTTCTGAATAATTATACTTTGAAAAATTATAGTTTTTGATATACAAGCAGAATCAAACAATTTCCTTGCAAATCAATAATAAACCCTTAAATATCGGGATTCTAGACAACAATTCTGTTACATTCATCTTTTTGTACTGTACTGTATGCATAATTTTCTATCAGATTGTGGCTGCAGGCACAATCTTTGATAAATTTTTCATTTCAGATATTATTTTATAACAATTATGTCTTATTATTTAAACCCCAATTAATATCCCAAATTTTCTAATCGCGAAATATTAATTTTAATTTGAATTCTGCTAAAAAATAATAAAGTACGTATTTCCATATTTAAAAGTGCCCGCAAACTTCCCATTGGCTATTCAAATAGGCACCTCCCCCCAGAATTCTGAAAAACTTAGAAACAGATAAAAACTGTACTGTGATTTCGAGAAAGAAAATTTTATTAAATACCATTGGATGTAAAGACTAGATGGAATAGCACACATGCTATGCTTGACGCTGCATTCAATCTAAAAAAAATCCTTAGGAAAGTTATGCAATGATGAAGGTTTTCCAGAACTGAGAAAATTTCGAATACACGAAGAAGCATGGAAATATTAGGAGAGAATTATTGAATTTCTAGACTATTTTAAGCATATATCAGTCATTCTGTCTTCCGAATCGAAACCTACTTTTCCAATTGTTGTAGCCGCTATTTATATGCTGATTGACGAAATAGAAAAATACACATGAATTGGATTCCAAGGACGATTTAACTTCAAATGATGAAATGCTAATAAAAACTTTCCATGCTGGAAGAGATAAGATTCTTAAACATTACGATCGGTGTAATTGGATCTATTGCGTGGCCTTAATATTGGATCAAAGGCACAAAATTGACTGTTTCAACAATTCTTCCTGGGGCAAACAATTGAAGGATTCATCAGTTTTAAAATTTAAACGTGTTTTTCGGGATGACTATTTCATTTCCAATTCGAATGTGATAGAAGAATCTTCGGCATATGAACATTCGCCAGCTAAGAAAACGAAGATCAACCGGTTAGATTTTAGTTCCATTTACAAAACTAAAAAAAACGCCGCATCTTGGTTGGAAGAAATAAATAGATATTCGAAAACGCCCGAACCGGAAGTCGACGTCGATATTTTGGATTGGTGGAAGGAACATGCCAAAGTGCTTCCGAACCTATTTACGATAGCTAGGGATGTTTTCAGCACATTGGCTTTTTCGGTTTCGGTCTCGGTTACGGTTGAGACTCTTTTCGATCGGCGGTCCGGTGATGTCTCTAAAGAGAACATCGTTGCACAACGATTCTCTAAGAGCATTAACTTGTTTGAACGGATGGATGAAAAGTTCACTCCACACACAAATTTGCGATCCTGATTCCTAGTTTTCTCTATAATGGTAAGTTCTATTAAGAGTTCTGTAAATTAATAATAAATTATTTCTTAATGAATTTTAATTGTATAAATTCTTTCGTGATAGTAGATGTATTGTCGAGTAAAAACGCAAAAAAGTTTCAAGAACTCTCGTCGAGATCGATATCTCGGCCAATTATATCTCGATCTCGTGATCGAGATTCCCATGTGACTTTCGTTTCGATATCGTCTCCACTCTCGACTTCGAGGCGAGACGATATCGGGAGTTCTCTCGACCTCTCGTGAAGCTCTCATCGTGAGCCAGCAACGCTATGAAGAATCATGTTGAAAGAATTACCCTCCAGTAAAAATAAATGTATTGTTTCTTATATTATTAATATTATATTAAATCTAAGCTTCTCATATTTCTAATTGCTTTTATCTAAGGTTTTGGAATGGTGACAAATGAAAATTTTAGCACAAGTTCATTCGACGTTTGAGTTAAAAGAGAAACAGAAAGCGTTAGATTATATCTGTGCATATTTAATTTGATTAATTACTATTTACACGGAACTCTAAATAATTAAAAATCTTAGATAAAAGTTTAAACTTTATCGAATTTAAAGGTCGAAATGACCTTAAAACATAAAACCGTACCATTTATTATATTTATATTGAATCGGAATGGTGTGAAGAAGAGGACGAAGAAAGAATACGGCAAGGGAAGTGAGAATGGTTTGCTTGTCTCATCCTTTTTCTTCCTCCTTTTTCAAAAATTTTCGTGGCGTAGTCGTCTCTAAAAAACTTATTACTGTACTATTTGGAAACATTTATATTATTTTTAAAAAATATTGCAAAATTTTGTCATGTGAAATGATTCCATCAAAAATTCTCATTTCTTTGAGTTTATGTTAACAATACTTGGTCTTGAATATAAGAATTTATATGGTTAAAATGTAAATCAAAATATTTAAAGCTATGACATTCATGCATTTCAGTAAATTCTTTTCAGATCAATTTTCTTTAAGGTTAAAATTCGAAAACTCAACCACAAATGTCATGGTTCCTGTAACTTAATACGACTATAAATAAATTTATTATGACACAAAGAAGACGAAGAGGAAATACAATTGGAGTAAATACACACACACAAATGCACACACTACTCCTTTCATGCTGACACACGCCAAGGCCATATCATGACTGACAGGATCGTTCCACGACTTCGATGGCAAAGCCCTCGCATTCAAGACCGTCCAGCTACACAGTCTCCATTTTGAGAAATATAAACTTCAACAACGAAACGAGAGATCAGTATGACCTTCGTAGTCGTGCAGTGTGTGCCCACACTTATACCACACCTCTGCCGCATTCAAATGCTTGTCTGAAATTAAACACACCGATAACTCACGTGACACGTCAGTACGGCTAAGTGAGCTTGCATCTGGCCTCGAAGACAGATGTAGACCAATGAGCTCATCAAAATGCTGAGACAGCTGAGTTACTTCCGCATTCGTCTTCCGCAAAAGTGCCGAGTCCGGTGCCACAATTGCTAACGAGCCGGAATCGCCTCGGGATTTCCTAGGCCACCAACGTCCTCGTTGGCCACTGCACCTCTCTTCACTCCTGACAACGGCAAATTCATTGAAACTCAAGGAGCCTTTGCCACCGAAGAATGAAGGAAGCCTTTCACAGATGTACAGCATCTCCAGTAATCAAAAGTTGGTGACCTCATATGAAAAATTTATGACGCCGGCTCTTGATCACTGAAGTAAAACGAAACGACCAGCCTGGCTACTCTTTACAGAAGCAGAATCATGAGTACAACACATACTTACTTTGATCATAACAACACATACGTTACTCACGCGTTACACCAATTGTACCTCACAACGCCATACTATTGTCAAGTATCACATCAGGGAACTAAAAGTAAATTTGATGTAAAATTATCAATTGTAAAACTTGGAATCATAATCATATTGAAAACGAATCTAGTGAGTAAGTATCATTTGTTGTCTGAAAGAACATTCAAATTCATCGAGGACAATTAATGTTTTTAAGGAGGGAGGACTGTTACATCCCAAAATTTTACAAACATTTATGTAACACCTAACTACTATAGGTGCAAATTACCTTACCTCACGTAATTCAGACAAACGCCATCAGCTATAAGCAAGCACATTACCGATTTTTCCCCGAGTTTGAATCTAATTATGGTAACTGTACTACAGCCAGTAGAGTAGAAACCACCAGGTACGTAAAATGTGTCACCATGGTGGAATACGAACTCAGTGAATGTCGGTAACTTAATGAAGCTTGGTACATAAAAGAATCCAATAACGGATTCGACCCAAAAGATAATCATACTTTTGATTATTATCATGTGAATGTACTTATAAGCCTAATGCTTTAAACAATAACAATTTCAAAGTTAAATCTAAATACAAGGAATATAAGTACATACATGTATTTGAAGTAATGTAACAATTTTATTGACGCGATCCACATATCAGTCATCTGATAATGTACATCATGTAATGCTTAAGTGAAACAACATATACGTAGTCAGGACATGCTGTAACCACAAGCGTCTGACTAAGTACGTTGCCTTTAGTTAAGATTAGCATATAGAATTCATATTCCTGAAAGGTCGAGAGTAGAGGTGCGCTATTAATAACCACCACGGTAGACAATTGACGATCGGAAGCATCAGTAATGTGATACCCTTACTCATCACTATTAGTCACTCGCGAGAGGCATTCAAGACTCAATGTCAAGAGTGGAGATATGTTATTAATATTGCTCGTCAGACATAACATACAAGTCACCCATATGAAAACTTCTAAGAAATTACGAACGTGCCGAAGCACAGTATTGCAAGGAACGTGCCAAAGCACAGATTTTCGTGGCGCGTGAGGTTTGGTATAAACTCAATTTCCCTATCCTTAACATGGAGATCCCTTCCTATATAAGCTCCAGATTTACCCCTGGTAGCCGTCTTTACGTATCCAGCAGTCATACTGTCAACTCGTACTACGAAGTACGAACCTCCTTGACTAAATCGCGTCTTTTACATCACTGTGACCGAAAAAACGCTCTA
This sequence comes from Melikaiella ostensackeni, assembly GCA_032362435.1. Classification (NCBI taxonomy): domain Eukaryota; kingdom Metazoa; phylum Arthropoda; class Insecta; order Hymenoptera; family Cynipidae; genus Melikaiella; species Melikaiella ostensackeni. The sequence goes on from JAUMHM010028167.1 coordinate 12,784, forward strand.
AATAAGTCGCGAACTTCTACATCACCGCGAAATAGTTAACATAGTAACGAGTATTGTGAACCAAATTCCCTTCGGCTGAGACTCTCGGTCATCGTATGAGTCTAATCCAGATAAAGTCCGCTATGTTTAACGTCCGTGGAAAGAACTAAAGAGTGGATTCGGTAGCTGTTTAGAACCGTATATCGCTCCAACTCTAGTGAACAGTGCTTGTGCATCTTTCACTAATGGAGTCACTTCCAAGTAACTCACGCCAACATCCGGTAAAGTTCCGTCGCTTCTCTACAAAATATACGGAGATACAATCGACAAGACAACCTCTCTTGCCCTTTCTGGAATAGGAAGGTAGACGCAAGTCAAATATGTGTAACTAAGTAATCTTTTCTTTACTTTTTAATAAACATCTATTATTTTAGGTACACCTCTTTTCATTTTGAACACTATAACATATAACCCTCTTTTAAGTTTGTACTTTTCAAAATAACCTGAACTATTGCTTTTGATCTTGCAGGTAATTTCGTCGTGGCATGTGACAACAATGAGTAATGTTGGTCTCCAAGGTGAAGACAATCATCGACGAGATTTAACACTGCGCAGTGTCGCTTCGAGGCATCGACACCAAGAATACCATCTTGCAGAAGTGGAAAAGATCCTGACACGACTCAAAAAGTGGTTTCTAATCCTTTAAATACCAGCTGACTTCGCCTGTGGTAGTAGCGATACCTTCACCGCTTCCGATGTGATTATATATTCGTCTCCGTCTAATCCAGATACAAGAGTTTAATATATTTTATTTTATTATTTTCACGCTGGACCCGATGTCCACTAGCAGAGTAGTTTTTTTTTCTAACAAAAGAGAATTCTCCAAAATTATTACCGGTGCTTGGTTTATTTCCTCGCAAAATTTGAGGTGGAGGATGACGCGATTTGATTCTGTGCTAGAGCCCCTCGCCCTCCGTTACGGCGTCCCTGAGGAAAGTTTAAATAATTTTCGCGTTTCCTTTTTAACATTTCACGTTCTTCATCGTGTCTTTTTTTGATTCTGCAATCTCAGGTGTGATGATTTGTCATCAAATAATATTCAAAATCTCTACTCTCCTTCTCTCTAAAATTTTTTTCTCGTATTTTCACAAAAACGTTGAAAATGCGCGAATTCATTTTATTTTGAGCACTGCACGGGCCTCCGTGCTCAAATATTGCTATGAATTGTTTCGCTCTTACTTGGATCGTACGCGGCTCGCCTATAAGGAATCGAAGTACGTTCAATTTTTTTCACGGTTTCCGAACTTTGTACTACTTCGGTTTTATGGATTCTATTCCAACTTCTCCATTGGAGGTCTGCTTGATTCGCAAGGGCAATAGCATTTTCTAAGGTGGTAATTTCCTTGTTCCTAATTTGGATGTAGACATCTTCATCTAAATCACGGAGAAAATTACCAATCGACGTTATTCACTAGGCTTTACATATGCCTAGAGCCTTTTCAGTGGGGGTATTCTTCATTATTTAGGACATTAGTTTATAGAGTATTCGGTTAACTCGGGCTCCCATATTCAGGAATGGATTTGTTTGACTTTCTCTTGACATTCGTCAAATTTTTCAAAAGCTGACTCAGGTCTTCTCGAAGAGAATATATTTGCTCCAGTGTTTTTAAATTTTTTTCTAGTTTCATGTTCATCCAAACCTGAATATGGACTTGAGCTTCACCAGTAATTTTTGTCCCAATCAACATTGTTAAGTAAGGCATTTCTAAAGGACTTATTGCTCGGCAGTGTTCTAAGAACATTTTAACGAACATGTTGTTTCCTTTAAATTGAGGAATGATGTTTCACACGATTTTAGAAATTTTTAAGGGATCTGTAGTACCAGCTAACGAGATCAGAACATTCAGTGGACGGTAGTTCTGAACAGAAATTGCGATACTGCGATCGCGACCATTCTACAGATCTTTTCCGTCTGTTCAACTCATCGTTCCTATTAAACTATTCGAGATAGATGCATTTTCGTTTCTCGGAGCCATTGCGTTACCATTGGGATCTCCAGGAACGACGACGCTTGGCGGCATTTCCACCACGTCAAGTAGCAGGCATTTTCGAATTTTTGAAGTTCAAGGCGTTTAGTAATTATTGAAAATATTCTTGTAATCACATCTATATTTTCATATTCACACTTAGCTATTTAAGTAATCATTATATCATAATAAGTCATATGTAATTCATTGATTAAATTTTTAGCAATGAGGTATTAATTTAGATACAAAGATCTTTGTATTTTAGATTTGCAATAAATGTTTGAAAATTAACACATCATTCATTCATTTATGAAAAAAATTATATCCATTCGCTAGATTGTTGGGGAAGAATTTCAGTCACTAAAGCGTTGAAAACTTCATTCGCAAAAATACATCTTTGAAAAGATTCCGATTATTAAATGCATTCTACAAAAAAACAAAAATCTCAGTTACAAATAAGTCCTTGGAAAATTTATGTTACAAATAAATTCTTGCAAACTTTCAGTCACAAATAAATTTGGGAAAATGTCAGCCACAAATACATTCTTGGAAAATTTGAATTAAATGAATTCTTGGGAAATATTTGTCACAAATAAATTTTGGGAAAATTTCAGTCACACATGAATCCTTGGAAAATTTCAATCTCAAATGAGTTTATCGAAAGTTTGTAATTACAAATAAATTCTTCAAAAATTTATAATCACAAAGAAGTCTTTTGGAAAAATTTCAATTGAGGCCTGAAAATGGTGCAATATATTTAAATTGGGCTCACTACTTCAGCAATTGTGAGGGGTGTTTTTGCTTACTTCAACACCTCACTAATGGCATCACAAATCTTTAATACGTATATCGATGCTCTGACTAAATACGTATATTGGTACACGTGCGTATATACGTATATAGACGTTAATCCATATGCGTATATGCGGCTTCGTGGGTTGTGGGCGCCAGCCAGGTCCCAAAAGGAAAAATCAAATTAATCTGAACCCGGCAAAGAAGTTGAAAGGAGAAGGAAATCAAAAAGTAAAAGAGAACACTCTTGAAATACAGGGTGTGAGCGGAAAGAGGGGAATGAGCACTCTTAAAATTACAGGGCGGGTTCATAAAATCACAGCGGCCAACAAGCGTTTGATTTGATTAAATTCGACAATCTTTATGACATCCGGGCGACAATCTTTACACAGGATTTGAGGTTACACTTCACAAAAGAAACTCTTGGAAAAATCTACAAATAAACGACAACGTGGTCGAAAGCTCTGAATCCCGACATGTGGCCCCTTTATTACCGGAGCAAACAGGCAAGTAAAAGGTTTTACCGCGAAAAATAAGAAAAGGGGAATCTCACGCACTGACTCGACTCACGATCGCAAAATCACGATAGTCACTAACCCGAGCACTTAAAGGGGCCAAGCGAGGCAATGGTAAAAAAAGGGGGCCATGTTGACCAAATCTAAGTTGCTATTGCGTCGCTTGCCGAAGAAACAAAAAAAGGTTACCTGTGCCATGAATGAATCGTAATTC
>JAUMHM010028195.1:0-16308 GCA_032362435.1 Melikaiella ostensackeni
AAGCCAATAACGAACATCAACATTCCTCACGAATTTTACTATTGAGGGTCAATACAATTTCCCCACCGATTATTAATAATAGTTAAAATAGTTTAAACAAATTCACTTATTTGGCATTTATATGCGTAGAAAATTTTTCTCTTCAGCGACATCACTTCTTTTCATCTGGAGAATAAAACTTGTACATTATAGACTGCCATCCAACAACATTTATCGTTGTTATGACCAATGTTTATGAATTGAATCAATTATTTGGCATTTCTATGCATACAAATTTTTTTCCTGCTGAATCTTCTTTCTATTTGAATAATAAAATTTGCAGACAATATACTGCTATAAAACAACATTTTTCATTGTTACAAAGAATTAAAACAAATTCACTTATCAAACTTCACTGATATTCAGGATCAAAGATCTGCTTGAATATGTTATTCCACGAGAAGAATTTTCGCATTTTCTAAATTCTCCGTCATTTTCTTCTTTTCCTTGATTCTGAAAATTTTAAAAGTACAGAAAAAGTAAAAATTAAATAAAAGCCAAAAAATAAACCTCTTTCATGACTGCAACACTGACAGTCGAACAAGTGACCATATTATAAGTGACTTTGTTCATATAAATTATTCATAACAATGACAAACGTTGTTGGATGACAATCTATTGTGCAAAAATATTACTCTTCAGATGGAAAGAAATGATTCCGCAGAGAAAAATAATCTTCTATGCATAGGAATTCCAAATACATGAATTTATTTATAAACATTGTTTAAAATAATGACAAATGTTGTTGGATGGCAGTCGATTGTATATAAGTTTTATCCTTCAGATGAAAAGAAACGATTCCGCAGAAAAGAAAAATTTTTTATACATAGAAATTCCAAATAAGTGAATTCGTTTATAAAACTTGTTTAGACTATTAATTATTGTTGTTTAGTGATCTATCGCAATCAAACATTAATTTTACATGATTTAATAACAAAATTTGTTTAGGTAATGCATTTAAACTCCAAAAGTTCAGCAGATACTAGTTATTGTAATTAATTTGTTTATAACAATAAAACAAATCCAGAGACTTCATCTACAATTTAAGTTTATACTTAGCAAAAGTAAATTTACTAATTTTACCTTTTACCCATCAAAAAGATATACTCTGAGTGACTACTTGCGAGTATTAGCTAAGCTAAACTCCTTTTAAAATTGAAGTTCACTTTACAAGTGAGGTAGGGTCGAATTATCTGATTTAAGGAAAGATAAGGCCAGACTTGCAGGTTCCTACAGTGGGCTCTAGCTTCCAGATCCCTGTTAAGTAAAGCTTTCATGTAAAGGCTCAAGACTATGCTCGCACTAGAAGCCAGGCCTTCCAGAGAGACCTTGCGAGGACAACACAGGATAATGGTGGTCTACTCATTTTTAATCACACAGCGTAATTCGTAGTGTTTGTTGGTAAATGAAGCAGTTTCTTAAAGAAACTCAGCTGAACCCTCTCCTGACTCAAGAGAGGCCTGGCCTATATTTGGACCCCGTTTAATAGTGAACTATTAACAAAGTTCTCAAACAATTTAATGTAGGCTAACCAAGAGTCTGTTTTGGAACAAATTTTCTCGTGGCATCACTAAACTTACAAGAATTGCTATGAATCACATCAAGATGATTATAATTGTCTGTTACCTGAAGTCTGTCTTTGCCAAGCTTAAAAAGAAATGAAATCTTCTACACAATTCCTGGCGTATAAAATACAGCCGCAAAGCCCCGAGTTTTCTATTTTGTTCCTATATAAGAATACACATTGTCGTAAATTTTTAAAATAATTTTAGTATTTTCAAGCTTACACCAAAAGAATGCGATTTGTTCTATAACAGATCATGTGGAACTGAGGTAAGTGCGCTCTCAATATCTACAAATGCAGCATAGACTGCACTTCTTGGGTGTCTGAAGTATAACTGAATTACCGAATGCACGGTAAAAGGGTTTTCCAGAGAGCCCCGACCCTTTCTAAGATCAAGTTGAAATTCGGGAATCACATTAAGGTCTCCGCTCCTAGTATTTAGTATTTTGCATACAAATTTTTTAATGCAAATGCAATGATGCACCCGCGAAATGAAATGTAATGGTCTATAGTTAACGGGAATGCTGACGTCGTCGTAGTTAAGCATCCCGAAGCATTTCGCACTTTTTCAGTCTCCATAACTTTGTTGATTAGCTGTTCCAAACAGAGTGACGAGTTCTCAGGTCGCCTTTAAAAAAAATTATAGCTAATTAGGTGAGACCCGCTGTTTTAGCATCTTTACATTTTTTCGACTTGCCTTCAGCTCCCAAAATGTTATAGAGCCGTCCAGCACAAGAGAAACAATAATTTTTGTTATATTCACGGTAATCTCAAGACCCATACTCTTCTTGCTGTACCCAGTCTGCTCATCATTCTCTGCAAATCGTCGACAGATTCTGTCATAAGAATTTTATTATCTGCAAACGCCAGTCCATGCACTTTCAATGTCTCGAGATCAACACCTTCTTCCTCTAAGAGAGCCATTCTGCAAATGATCTCCATGGTATAAATCCAAATTGGACTTCCCAGATCCTTTGCTTAGTTACTCCCATGACCTTCCCTCAAAGTATTTTGGTAAATATTTTGCCAACCGTACTCAGTAGGCTAATCGCTCTATAATTAGTACAGTCACCTTGACCACCCTTTCCCTTGTAGAGTGGGACGATAATCGCCCTTCTCTAATCATTTGGAACTTTACCGTTCACAGTACACATATTCATTAATTCGTTCAGTCACACAAACAAAAATCCGCAGCCTCTCTTAAGCATTTCAGCGGTGATACCATTCACACCAGCAGTCTCACCATTCTTCAGTTTCTTCATCACGGATATAATATCGTCGATATAGATTCTTCCGCCACCTACAATGGGATTGTCTAACGTATCCTCTACAGTGTCACGGTTGTTGTGCTCCATAGCTTTACCCTCATACTAAATCTTAAAAAACTTATTCATAAAGTCTTTCACTTTTTCAGAATATCATACTATTTTACTATCAGCATTCCTAATTCCGATTGACTCAGTGCTAGTACTTCCTGTCCTAATCTTATCAACCCATTTTCAAAATAATTTCTTACTTCCTTCAAAATCGTTTTGCATTTTTTTATAGTCTTCCGCTTTGATTTCATCCTTGCTTTCTTTGACTAGTATCTTGGCTTTTCTGTTTTATCCCTCAAATCATTTCTAAACTAGTCCTTTTCTTATCGTCAAGATCTGTAATATTTAACTTTAACAAGTACGCTTATTTTTTCTGGTTGACAGCCACGCGGATTTCATCATTCCACCAAGTACCTCTAGTCTTTTTTCCTACAGCCGCAGTACCGTACACTTCAGATGCACTCTTGAAGATGCTATCCTGTAGTATTATCCATGCACCCTCTACATTTTTATTGCCTAATTTCTTCTTCTAGTCTTCTTTGTGATGTCCTGAATATTCATTCAGCCTTTCACGATATACAATTTGTACTTCTGGTTTCTGCAAATTCTCTATTTTGACTCGCGTTTGCTTTGACTTATTATTAATTTTTCTTCTCCTCCATCCTCGACCTATGTTCAATTTTGAAACTATGGCGTAGTGATGCTTTCCATATTCAGAGCCTCTCATAACCCTTGTATCTCTTACTAGCGCTCTCAGCCTCTCATCCGCTACAAAAAAGTTAATCACACTGTGGCTTTCGTCTCTGCACCAGGTATACGTGTGGATCCTTTTACGTCTAAGCCAAGTATTTGTAATAAACAAGCCTCTTTCTAAGCATAAGCTAATCAATTTATTCCCATTACCGTTCGTTTTTGGGTCTCCGAAATGACCAAGTACCCTATCGGTACCTTCACGTTGCACACCGAACCAGCCGTTCATTTCTCCGCGTGAAATGATTCTTTCGCCATGATTGCAAGTACCTATAACATCAGTTAAAGAGTCACAGAAGGCATCGTTTACATCCCTACTGTCACCATTAACTAGAGCGTGGCATGTTATGATAAATAGCCTTCTGATTCCCACTTCCATTCTAACCCATTATAATCTAGAAGATACACATTCTTACTTTTTGACATGCTATTTTGCTCTCTTATTCATAATCAGACCGACCCCTTGGCTACTATATGATTCATTATCCACGCCTGACCAAAGTTCGAGTGCATTCTCTATCTTTCTTACCTCACATTCCATCTCCTTTTTCTCCAGTACACATAAAAAATCGTCATAAGGTGGAGTGTCCATTCATAACGTCAGCCCCACCAAACTTCGGTCATGCAAAGGAAAGGATGAAAACAAATCTAGAATCAAAGGAGTTAAGATCGGTTTGTGTTGTACACTGAGGAGGCCACCAGTCTCCTGCAAATTGTCCTCTAAAATGGTAAAAGACCATTCATCACTCCAGAAATGCGATAACAATACTCAACCATGAATAAAAACTTGACAAGCTTAGAAACTTCCATACATTTTTCATTTGGAGAATTCAGTTCTCAAAAATTCCTATAAGTTTCCAAGATAGATCTTTGCGAAACTTATTTCATTTTGCCACGACTATGATAGTAGAAATAAAATACTTATTGTAAATTTTGCTGTTATTTCAATTGTTCGAAATCCAGAACTCTCAATAAAATGATTCACTAATCGCAGAAAATATTTCAAAACACTAACGCTCGGAAAAATAGAAAATTTTTTTAACTGTATCAACGTTGCGAACTTCTTCGATAAGAATTTCTTTTAAACTGGAGTCCAGACACATGTTTACACTTCAGAAAAAAAAACGCCTTTGTCAAATTTTAGAAATCCTTGAAATAATGTACGTAAATTTCCGAAACTATTTTCCTTGAAAACTAAGATCTTTGTAAAATTTATTTAATATTGCCACGAATATGATAGTAGAAATAAAATACTTCTCCTAAATTTTGCTGTTGTTTCAATTATTCGAAATCCGAAAATTTCAATAAAATGATTCAATAACAACAACTTTTGCCGGTAGGTCACTTCACCATTTCAAATGTTTCAATTTTTCGGCACACCCTAGTAAACAACTCTCAATATTAACTCGGTCAACTTACGTAGAGCCCCAAGTATAATAATATCTTAAGATATCAGGGAGATATCAGAGCACTCGATCGTATTTTCAATATCCTTTAGGTTAGAGAAAACATGCATGCTCCAGAAGATGATCTTAGAAAGTAAATCAGGAAAAAATTCGAATTGGGAATCAAAGGAAGAATCTTCCAGCTTTGCTGTCGAATCATGCTTCTACGTGGGCTGAAAATTAGGGGTGGTCGAAACAAATTTTTATTGGAAATCCAATACGCCTGGGGACAAAAAAGTTGTGCACTATTGCCCTCAACACTAGGGTGGGCCAAAAAAAAAATTGTTTTGTTTTTCGGAAGGCGTGAGGTCCTAAAAGTTTCTACTGGATACCAATAAATCATAGTCAAAGTTACATACTTAAAACAAAAAATATTTAACGTGAGCACATCGACAATTAAGATTAAAATCTATAAAAAAAACGTTAATTTCCACACTTCAATGAAAATATTTCTCATATTTGGCAAGTTCAAGCATTAAAAGCAGTAAAGTACTTCATGCTGAAGTGATTTTGTAGATATACTGTACAGAATTGTCAAGAGAAGGGCGATATTTATCCCGAAAATGAGAGCAGGAGGTAGTGGAAAGTGAATTTGCAGTGCATTTTGTCACATTAAGTTCATGTTTTCTCTGAAAAATTTTAATAATAAAACTTTTTCTACATGCTGCTAGATTGAAATATTACTTTTTTTTTCGAAACGAACCTGTCTTGAAGTCTTAACTCGTCTGAAGATCTGATTTTCAGTGAAGCGCATTGTCAATGGAGATTCCGTCACTTTAAACTTCTGCCAGTTGATGTCAGCATAATTTTCAGCTTTAAAAAAACATTTTTATCAGATAGAATGAGATTAACAGCTTGTGGTCTCAAATTCAGCCTTTTATCACTCAACATAGCCATGATAATATTTTCAGGATGCGCGGCGTAGGCATTCGTTTTAAACACTTTATGTGGGGTGTCTCATGTGGTTCCACATTAAATGTAACGCAAAACTAAAAGATGCTCTAATTAAGCTGCACCAAAGCATAATTTCAAGTAGATACTTGAAAAATGATCCCAAACAATAAGGGACTGAATGTGAGACAACAAGCTGTTAATCACATTCTATCTGATAGAAAAATTTAGCTCCAAAGTGATGAGAAAGTTTTTACGTGCCAGTACTTGATTTTGAAGCTAAAAATTATGTTGATATCATCAACTGGCAGAAGTGTAAAGTGACGAAACCTCCATTGACAATGCATTTCACTTAAAATGAGCTAAAACAATTTCTTCTGGTCGATATATCGCATATGCTGAAGGATGATATCTTCCACCTTCCGTGTCACACCCAAGCTGTTGAAAGGTGTGTAAAGGATGTTACAGTTGCACCTTTATACGTGTGGGATTCCAAAAGTAGGAACGGATTCATACGAACTCGGATACAGGATCGAAATACAATGAAGAAGTTTGAGAACAAATCAAAATAGCAAACTCAGCTTCAAGGAAATTCATTACGCATCTGATCTTCAAACGAGTTACGACTTTAATACAGGTTTCTTTTGGAGAAAAATAATATTTTAATCTAGCAATATGTGTGTACGGAATGACTTCAGCATAACGTACTTCACTGATATGAATGCTTGAACTTTTTAGATATGAGGAATATTTTCATAGTAGTGTGAAAATTAACGTTTTTTTTCAGATTTCAAGATTCATCGTCGCTGTGCTCACTTTAAATATTTTCTTCAAAATCTGTAACTTTGCCTGTGAGTAACTAGTATCCAATAGAGACTTTTAGGACCCGAAACTTTTCGAATTTTTTTTTTTTCGGCCCACCCTACTTAACACAAACCTAAGGTTTTATGGAAAACAAAAAATATATTTAGGTTCCTCCGAGGGTCGTATATGACCCCTGCTTCTGCATGAAAATTTCAACATGAGTTTTGTGCAATTATTGGTCCTTGATAACGCGCAAGTATTTTAAGCTTGAAATAAAAAAAATTAGAACTTTTCTTTCTAAAAAAATCAATATTAATTTTTCAAAAACAAAAAAGTCATGAACTCGAAAGCTGCAAATACATGTGCAAATACGTGTCTTAAATGCACGGGCTACAAGAGGCGACTGAAAAAAGGTTTCGAACGGCTCTGCAATTACGTTACCTACTTGTCATTATCTAAGGTTGTAAAAGAAATTAACAACATAACCTAATTTTTTTAATTTTTAGCTTGAAATACTTATGCGTCATCAAGGATTAATAATTGCACCTGCATTTAAGTTGAGAATTTTATGCAGGAGCAGAGATCATATACGACCCCGGGGGAACCCAAAGATATTTTTTGATTTCCATAAAACTGTAGGTGGTGATAAGGGTACCAATGCACAAAATCACCTGACCCGTCCTTAATCTTGCACTCTTTACTTCCTTTAATTAGATATTCTTTCTCATGAGCAGCGATTTCTTCATCTCCAACAAAGAGCTTGTTTCTTTTGATATTGGCATGAATTCTGTCCTTCTTCAAGCGCTCTTCTTGGGTGCGAAGGGTTGAAGGTCACGCGTTCACACAAACACACCCACACTATTAAACTAGGAATCGCACTCACAGAATTATATTATTTAACTTAATTATACACATTATGAATGACACAAATACATATTCTTATTAGACATTATATTATATTGTAAGCTGAGGCAGAAAAAATCGGGTTATAGAAGAATCTGGCAGGAATCGAACACAGGTCTCCGGGACGGCAGCAAGGTGAATTTCACTGTGATAAAACATATTGTGAGCATGGGAATTTCATCGTCCGTATAAAGATAAGTTTAGGAAATCCATTAGTCGTCATTAATATATTTATTCATTATTGAGGGTTATGATTTTCAAATCCTAACGACTGGCATATTTTACGTACACAAACTGAATTCTACCTAATGTGACACTAAGAAGTAATAAGATTATGCATCTACTAAGCCAATGTTCAAGGCAGTACAAATAAAAACTTGAAAAAAAGATTTTAAAATATTAAAATGGACAATTTGTGAATTAGAATTCTGAAATAAAAATTTTCAGCTGAAATTGTTCAAATTTAAGCCTATTGATAATCATTCATGTTGATAATAGTGATTCATGATGAATCAATTTTAAACATAAAAATATTAGATCATCTAACTATGGAAATTTTAATTTTAGATCATTGGGTTTAGAACATTTCTAAATCCAAATTGGATTTAAATTTTTTTGAAGTTTAATTTGTAACTTTTTACGGAAAAAGATATTAGGATTAGAAACCAGTAGTAGAGGTCAAATGTTTAAACAGAGATCTCTGAGTACATTATATTTTTTCCATTACATTTTTATACTATACATTATTTTATTTATACATTATTATTATTTTTTATTTATTTAATTTTATTATTCATTTTATTTTTATTTATTATTATTTACACATTTATGCATTACACATTTATACATTATACATTTTACATTATATTTTTTCAATTATATATTTAACATCTACCACTAGTCTAAGGCCTCTACAAATTGTGTATCATTTTAAAAACAGTCTTAAAATCTATTAACAAACTAAATTACTGACCTAAAAATTCTAACGTCTAAAAGATATAATATTCAGGAAATACAAGTTTTGAAATGTTCACTGTGGCTGTGGTGGTGCAACTGGTAGCGTAACTCACATGAAATGAGGAGGTTGCTGGTTCAAATCCACCCCGCAGTGAATTTTTTCAAAAAAACTTGTTTTTCTCGCGTTTTCAATTTATTCGCGAAATATAAAATAATTCCGATTTAAGATAAGTTTACTACCTTATCGATGAATTTAATGTACTCAGAGATCTCTGTTTGAAAATTTCAACTTCTACTACTGGTCTAAGGCCTCTACAAATTGTCTATCACTATAAAACCAGTCCAAAAATCAATCTACAAACTAAACTTATTCATTACTTCTTCAGCTTTAATTTGGACTGATTATACACTCAAACCCCGGTTTAGAAACCCCCGGTTTAAAGACTCCTAGAACTGCTGGCCGACTGCTGGTCCACCCAGTTTCTCCGGTGCGCGGGACAAGAGAAGGTGTTCAACCAAGCGTGAAACGCCAGCAGAGTACTATATATGGTAGATAAAGGCGCAGTGCGCGTGGACTTAGGTTTGAGGGTACCCCCGTCACGGTCTCTAAACCGGGGTTTGAGTGTATGTATACGCATACAAATGTTCATTTAAATAGTAATTATATTTTTGGAAGTAATATGCTTCTCATAAATTCTTGAGGGAAGATATTTGCATTTTTCTTTATTTATAAATAAAGAAAAATAAATGCAAATCGCCGGATGACCGTTGCATTGGTCTCAAAATCTCGGCCCGGCTCTCATCGTCTCGCATCGGCTCTGATCATCTGTGCATCGCCGCGCCGGTCGCCCCTCTGTCGCCTTGAGGAGCCAAAATCAATAACTAATGTCAGCGCGCAAAATCGGCGACCCTCGATTTTGGCAGGCTGTAGCTCCGCAGAAAAAAATCCCGGGTGCACTTCCAAAAAGCGAATACCCCCGATTGATTTGAAACTTCGTATAGCAATGTATTTTGATGCGCTGATCACGAATATGATAGGGAGAATACTCGCGAATTTGATTTTCAAGATCAAAACTCCGAAAAACTGTAAAAATTTCATGTTTTTTTTCGTTTATTTCAGTAAATAATAAAAATCTACGAAAAAAGCTTCAAATGAAAGTTTTAGACATTTTGAAAATACTCCTTTTATGTGATACACAGTTTTTCGAAAAAAAAACATTATTTTTAGAGAAAGGAAGGAAAATGTTAGTGAAGTGCGTGAATTGCTTGGAATGGGACTTGTGACACTCCTGTGAATGGTCACAGAAAAAATTTACGTCACATCCCTACCACTTCCAAATGTCGCGTGAAAGGAAGGCACCCCCGTGACTGGTCACAAAAATAATGTAGATCACATATCTTCCCCTTTCCAACGTCTCGTGGGAGGCGGGAAGGCACCCCCGTGACTGATCACAGGAATAATGTAGGTCACATACCTTCCCCTTTCCAAAGTCTCGTGCGGGGTGGGAAGACAGCCCCTTCACTGGTCACAGAAATGAAACAAGTCACATACCTTCCCTTTTCACAATGTGCAATGCCAACCTGCTACATATTGTGCAGTATTTCTGAGATATTGACTGTGTCCTTGTCGCTAGTGTCCGCTCTCGAAAGTTTCGCTTCTCCTATCCATGCTACGCGCGCGTATCGAGTCTTCCAGTAATTTTTCATACAATTTGAGCCACAACACTACACATTGTGCAGTATTTTTGTGTTTTTAAATACTTACCGTCCATTTTCTCGAAAAGTATCAGTCGTAGAGTAAAAATGTGTGCAACATAAAATGTGTGTTTTAAAAGATCTACAACTTTTATTTGAAGCTTTTTTGTAAATTTTTATTATTTACTGAAATTAACGGAAAACACATGAAATTCTTAGTTTTTTGGGGGGTTTTTGACCTTGAAAAATCAAATTTGCGGGGATTTTCACTATCATTTTCGTAATCAGCCTGTCAAATCACATAGATATACGAAGATTAAAATTAATCAGAGGTATTCGTTTATCGGAAGTTTATCCAAAATCTCAGCAGATTTTAATAAAGATTACACGATCTTCAATTTTTGTAAAAAATGGTTGTTCAGAGGTGTTAAATGAAATACAGGTAAAAATGCTATAGCTAGGCCCGCTGCTTAGAGACCTGTACTTTCACACAATTCCAGAACTAAGAAAATGTTGCAAAAAATTTGAATGAATTCTGGTATGTCTTAAAACATGTTTAGAATGCAGTAGAGATTTTGAAATTTGAAAATATTTTAAAAATGTCGTTTTTGCAAGCATTTTTGTTGGAGATCTTTATTTAGAAAGCGAACGTAGCTAACGCGCCGTTCAATGCCAAAGTAGTGGAAAAAAATGTAGAGAAAAAGGGTCCGTTCTATTTTCCAGTGGCAGGCAAACGTTTTCCCCACATGTATTACAACGGGATGACCGGCTATCCATCGCTATATTTCTGAAATTCGAAGACCTACAAATAATCGATAGAGCGCCAAAATTGGCTGGGGACCGGGATTCGAACCCAGGCCGCCAGTGTAATAAACCAGCACGCTATCCACTGCGCCAAGAAGCCTGTTCAGAATTAGACTCACTGAGCTCGTAGGCGCTTCATATTTGCTTTATATCGACTATTTGCTTCATACGAAACCGATGAGAGATGAAGGATCATTAAAGTTACGGAGTGAACTTATGTTGAAGACTGCAACGTTACAAAGCCCCATCCCTAGGCGCGAGATACGGGCGAGCGAAGACCCATCGAAGCGGACAATCCTTATCTCGATCTGACTTTACGTCTAGTCCCCACCACACACCCAAACTTAAAACTACTACACAAACAAACAACACCACAACTGCAAGTACCCCTTTTTTTATAAGGAGAATAATTTCCTATCGAAATGCGTCAAGAATTTTTTATATTGTCACGTCCCTGTGACCTATTCTAAAATATGTAAAAATCGAGATTACATTCTACGCGGATGTCCCTCATTTAAATTTTTGTTAAGACCTCAGAGGACAGCAAAGCCAGGGTCTTTCTATTTTATGCACGTTAAATCAGTTCTTTACTTATAAGATATAGTAATATAACTGTATCTAACCAGAATCAAATGAGGAAGACTGAAATTTATTGCCAATATAGCCGATATGAAAGGTATCATGAATAGTAAAGAGATGACCGACGCGTGACTTTGCCACGGCATTTACAAATTGCCTTTAACCTTAGAAGGTTCAAGACTCGAGGACCAATGAAAACTCTCTAAAGCATGAAGAGGGATTTACGCAACTTATGTTTGTGAAAAATCAGTATGTTCTAGAGCAAGCGGGGGAGACCACCCCCTTATTACATGAAAGTGTTAATTCAGAGTCAGTCAGTCTGTTCGCAGTTCTTCAGTTCGCAGCTCAGTTTCCGAACCGTCGGTTCTAAATCTTTATCCTTGACCCTCCAACTAGCATTAAAATCTCCAGACTCGGGTTTTCTCCTTCGCTGTTTCCTACAGAGGTGTTGTGAAGTAAGTGTGGGTGCTGGTAACCCTACTCTTTGCTAAGAACTAGAATCAGTGTTTCTAAAAAACCACAAATCGTAGAGTCAGTGATCCTCTTGGAAATCCGAAATCAGCATAGGTCAACAGTACCATCTTCTTGAGTCGTAACAATATGTAATATATGAATAATATTAATAATAAGACAAAAGTACATAATAATTATTTGTAAACAGTAATTTCTAGAAAAATTATTACAATCACGTATCTTCGTAGAGTAATGATTATTTCTTTTAGATATATATCGAAGCGTACTAAAAAATGATTATATTCAAGTATCATTGTACAATAATGTTCTTTTTTTTGGATGATGTAACGTGGTAGCTTGCCACTTGTTATGGATCATCCCCTCACAAATATCAACTTCATATAAATGGTATTTGCATGGCCCGCACGAAACTCAAATTTAAGATAATCATGGGATGAGTCTGAAATTATTGCAGAATGCAGAAAAAGTGTGGCTAAAGTAAAGTTAAATTTAGTAAATATCTAAAAGTCTTTTGGTTAGGTTAATAGAAAAAATTTTAGGTTAGGTTTAGATCCTGGAAACTTACTGTAAATAGGGAACTGACATCCTGCCTTGATTTTAAATGACAAGAAATCTAAATTCATGAAGCGGACTGTCATCAGACTGCTGGGCTACCGAGAACGCAAACACATACACTTCCACCCACACTCAACTATGGTTAGGCTAACAACTGAAAGCTGCCAACACCGACTCCACTTCTACTAAGCCTGGATCCATTTCTTTTGAGATACGTGCCCGCTCGAAAGAATCCTCGCAAGACCGGTTTTAAAACTTGAAACCACGAAATGATTGAGGGCCCAGCAGCGATAATGACAACATTGAATGGACATCTTGCTCACTAATCACTAGAGCCATGGCAGACTATATTTCCGAACACAGGACTAGACGTGCAGTTTAAGAAGGGCAGCACCTCCTTGACCAGGTTTGTCAAGAGTGGAGAAGGAAGGAAGGCGGGTGCACAGGAGGACCCAGTAGTTGCGTGTTGGCCATTGACACGAGAGGATAAGTGCCGTGCCGCCGAACGTTCTTTGAGATGGACAAGTCCATTTTGTCTGGCGTCTGGGTCCAGGAAGAAGAAAATTAAGGCAGGCATCAGTTAAGCATTTTTCATCCTCCAGGTTTAGTTTTATTTTTTTGTGTCGCTATTAATTCTTGAGCTAAGAGTGATTTGAGTGCTTGATTTTGAGATGTCATTCTTTTTCACTTTTGTGTTGCTTTTGATTCTCTTCTAGGAAAATGAGTTCGTGCTAAGTTTTTTTCAGTCCGCATTACATTCAGGCCTTTGGCCATTTAAGATGTTAGACGCGGAGACCTAGTATGTTAATTTAATTATACGCTCTTTTCCTTATGGTTTTTTTATTTTTTTTTCAGAATTTGTTTGATGTTATAAAAATTTTCGCGAATCATTAAAATTTCGTCCGACGTAATTCGGTGGAAAAATTCCTGACCTTGACTGTAGTTATATTCGTAAACGATGTTTATGCTTGCGGTTGGTTGTGTTACCAATTTGAACTATGCCCTTTAACCAATCGAGTTTGTTTCCATTTTTTCTGAAGCAAATTTCTGTCTTCAATTCATATTCTTTCATTTTCTACTTGATATTTTAAATTTAAATAAACCACGTTATATTTACCACAATTTAAAGTGATTATGACGTTCCTTCGCTCTCACGAAATCCCTCTACCCTGAGCTAGATAATTTGTTGGATTCAAGCAAGATTTTTTTTATTAAAAAGTAGAAGTGAGATTTTACTCTGACGTAGAGCTCAAATATTTCCTTTTACTTTTTGGAGCAAAAAAATAAACTTTTGTGTCGAGTGACAACGGGTAGGTATCTGGCGCCCTAAAATATAAACCAGGTAATTATAAATTAGAATCATTCACTAAATAATTATTGAGCCATAAATTATAGCGTTCTTCCTGGCTTCACGTCCCATGAAGCTGGGAATATCGTCATAAATTTATGGCGCCCAACGTGGGGCCAGAAACGTCATAGATTGGGACAAAATGTGTCATTTAAAAATGTTAATCTCTTTTTTGAGAACTTTATAAGATTGTTGCTTTAACCAAGACGACCCAACCATACCGAAATGAAGGCTAGCTCTTGCAAGGCCAAATATTTATTTAATTCACCTTCAAATATCTATATCTCATAAACATATCATTTTGTGCTATATATTGTGTACTCTCGGAATTTATTGCAGTGGGTCCAAATAGTGATACCTGCTTGATCTGATGTGATATCTATTGATTTTTTTTTTTTTTTGATAATGTGATTTACATACGATATTTGTGTGATCCGGATTCGTGAAATATTTTGAACAGATTTTGAGAGAAATATAGTTGTCAGGGATTTTCAGGATTCGCAAAAATTTTCAGGTGTGTAAATTTAAAACAAAATGGAGAATTCTATTATTACAGTAGATAAGTTGTGCGCGGAAACCACTGACTCCATAATTAGCTAGGCGAGTGTATTGACGGTAGACGAACTTCGCGAAATATTGGTTTATCTCGATCTTTCGACCGCAGGGGATGATATAGCGATGAGGTGGCGATTGATAAAATTTCACTAACATTGTTGCCATATGCATCAGTCTTGGGAAGAGAGTGGGAAACGCGATCTGACCGTCGAGATGGAGAGGCTTAGCATTCCGCGCACCGTGACCATGATATCCCCACCATCTCCTTTCGGTGTTCCTACGACGACAAGGCGCGCGCATGCAGCAGCCTTCCCCACCAATCACGAGACACATACATTTGCGGAACCATTATTCACGCCGATCACGAGCGCTTGTAGTGTCACTTTTGCGCGAACTTTAGAAAATATAGTTACGTTTTCTTCACTCTCACAGGCAGCACCTTCATATACTCCCACCAGCTGTTCGACAATGATTCCGTCGGCTTTTCAGAATATAGTCCAGTCAACGAGACTTAGAATGACTCCGTATACTAATAATTACGATCATACTAGTGGCATTGGTAATAACGCGTATCCAGTAAATTTTTCAAATTCAGTAGAGACGCGAAATGAGAATTTGTAGGAAGAAGACATACATTCGAATGCAAGATATGTCACAGCCACCACGCCTAATAACAACTTTCAAAGTATCAATAATCTATTTTTAGACTCGTTCGTGCCAACAAAAGATCTTTTTTGCACCATTTTTTGGACCATATCCCTTGCAGTCATTTAGACAACAGAGCTAGACCACAAATATCATCTCCTAGTCCACTGGATGAGTTTCCTACAGCTTTGGATCAATGAAGTGAGGGCGATATCTACGCAATAGTTAGAAAGTGGAATATTAGTTACGAAGGAAAACGCGATAGCGGTGCGGAGGAATTCTTGCCACAAATTGAAGAATGCGGTAAAGGCAGTTCTTTGTCAGACGAGGATCTTTTCAGAGCACTCTCGTTTCAATTAGAGGCTCCCACTCGGCACTGCTACAGGTTTAATAGTAGTAAATCGAAAACCTGGCAGCAATTTATTATCGCTTTCAAACGCCGGTACGGGGGTATAAATTTTCAAACACGCGTTAGAGATGAGGAGCGTAGGAGAACTCAAGGTTCAAATGGACCTATAATGGACTATTTACTGACTATCCGCCTAATCTTCTAGCATTATGATCCGCCGATATCAGAGTCATAGCAATTACAACTTGCTATTAATAATTTACATCCTAAATACCTAGATGCTCTCTCAAAGATTGAATATCAAACTTTTGAGGAGCTTGAAAATGCGGGTGAACGATATGAAGGGGCTAGTGCTGTAAAGAAAGGGTACCTACCCCCTCCTCAGACTAAAGATAGTGTTTTACCCGAATTTTCCTACCGAGGCAATACGGAAAAAGCAGATAGCGTTGCAGCTGCCACCAAGTCGTGGTAAGAACCGCGGAAGAAAACGTGATAGTGGTGGTACGAATACCAACCCGATAAATGATAATTCGACTGCAAGTTCCGGTAGCGCATGTGCTGTCGTAGGTCTCCCTAAATTACAGGCCCCTCCAGTACCAGGCCCTTTTGGCTATTATCCGCCCTATTTTAATCAT
>JAUMHM010028231.1:0-16305 GCA_032362435.1 Melikaiella ostensackeni
CTTGTTTATACTACTGACTTTTCAGTGTCAATAACACTCACGGATACCCGAGCACCCGAATTTCTATTCACTACTCGGGTACCCGAGTACCCGGGTATTACCCGACGTAGCAGATACCCGCCCATGGTCTCGAGTATCCGGGTGTCGGCAAAATGCCTATCACTACCCGAACTTTTAATTAACGTTTCGGATTTAGGAAAATAAATAAATTTCTTTAATAGCCACATTCACTACAGGGATTATCGAGAAATTTCACTAATATTAATTATCGTCTCCGAGACCTAATTTTTCAAAAACAAAATTCGAAGCGTACCGGTAAATGTTGACCACTTTCTAACACAAATTGAAAAAAATTTATCTAAAATCAATGTCTAACTCGATGATCTTAATTAACGCTATTTCCATTAAAAATACTACATTTTTCGTAAATAATATGTCAGATTAATTAAATAAAATAAAAAAATTTTCAGCGGACATGAACTTATGTTTCAAGTTAGGTCCGATTATAGGTCTATACCTTAGACAGGCATGGTTTTTTCTCTTGGCCACTTGGACCAAGTCACGAGAAAATACCAGGCTTTTCCGGGAAATTTGCGCTGTAGGGAAGAGTCTAAGAAAATTCAATGGTTGTTATCAGAATTCAATACATGATTCAATAAGATGTATGTAATTAAACAGAATTTTACATAGCTGAAGAGATTTTACAGACGTCAAGAGAATTTTAAAGACTCCTATGGAATTTTATAGAATTCAATGATATTTTGCAGGGTTCACTTATAGCATCTTACAGAATTAGGTTAAAATTTTCCAAAATTCGATGAAGTTGATTGTAATCACTTCAATTTAACAAAATTCAGTAAAATTTGTCATACATTAATTTGTCAGATGTCAATTTACAATAATTAGGATTCAATAGGATTTTGTAGAATTCAATCAAATTCGACGGAATTGAATAGAGTTTGACAGAATTCTATAAAATCTTTATGAAGAACAATATGATTTTACAGAAATCAATATAGTTGTACAAAATTCAATAAAGTTGTACATAGTTAGTTGTATTCTCATTTGCTTCTACTTTAACGAAGAGTTCTATAGTATTCACGTGAGATAGAAACAATTTGCAGAAGATAATAAATTTGACGCATAAAAGTTAACGTCTAGAATTTACATGTGATAAAAACAATCATTAATAAAGATAATAAATTTACTTTTTGATCCGATCTCAAATTTAATAGTACTAGCAAACGAACAAGCGCGTTATGCTAGCAATCATTATCCTTTTTCCCAATTCTTACCCATTTTTGAAATGAAATTGTAGGGTAGAAGTACCGTTTGCGACTACGTTTGTCCCACTAAAATAAAATTTAAAAAATACTTTTTTTAAATTAATTAAACACTTCAACTATAAGTTCTAATGCTGCTCAAAGTATGTCAATATATCAGAAAATGGCTACCCATGGTTCACATGATACAAACAGTATAAAGATAATATGGAGATAGATATTTGTTTATCTTAAAATACTTATGCCTCAGTATTAGAAGAGGGTTTAACCACTCTTGAATTCTTTTGAAATCTTTTAATCCTTACAAAATTTCTGAATGCCTTGGAATCTTCTGAATGCTCATGAAATCATATTATTCTTTGTGAAACCTCATAAAATCCCTTCAAATAATTTCAAATACTCGGAAAAACCTAAAAATATTTTAAAATCGGTCATAATCAATTGAAAACTTCAGAAACCCAGGCAAAATCCCATACATTGTTTGGAAATTATGTGAAATGTCCCATACATTCTTTAGTCTGTTGTAATGGCTTAAAAGACTTCGAATTTTATTTAAATCTTTCAAAATATTTTGCAATACCTAGAAAACCTCTGAGAATGCCAGCTCTGCACATAGTCACCTCCAGTCACTTTTTTTTCAAATTACTTTTTAGTCACCTTCTTAGGATAAAATCCCTTTTTTCAATAAATTGGAGAATAGAAGCCAATGGTCAACCACTATTGAATTCAGGTTTAAACGTATTTTTGAATTTACTTGAATTTTTTTAAACGTAATGGCTAGCCTGCCGACGCCGGCAACATTGTTCGTTGCCGGTTGTTTTTTTTCTCCCGGGTGTGAAGTTCCGAGAAGCGTGTACCGGTGTGTTTTTATGCACTGATTACGAAAAGGAAATCAATGTCAAAACTTTAAAAAACCACGTTTTTAAAAAGAAAAATGTTATGTTCACAACATTTTTTCAAAATCTTATACGGGCGGAAAGGCACTCCTATGATTTGTCACAGAAATAATTTTAGTCAAACCCTCTAACCCTTTCCAACATCGTGGTGGAGAGAAGGCATTCCTTTGACGGATGACACAAATAATGTTGGTCAAACCCCTACAACTTTCCAACATCTCATGGGGGCGGGGAGCCACCCCTGTAACTGGTCACAGAAATAATTTTAGTCAAACCCCTAACCTTTTCCAACATCTTGTGGGAGCGGAAAGGCACCCCTTTGACTGAAAGCACAAATAATGTTGGTTAAACCCCTACCCCTTTCAAAGGTCACGTGAGAGGTGAGAAGGCACCCCTGTGATTGGTCCTAGAAATAATGTTGTTCAACCTCCTGCCCTTTTCCAACATCTCGTGGGGGCGAGAGGGCACCCTTGCGACTGGTTACAGAAATAACATCGATCAAACCCCTGCCCTTTTCCAACGTCTCATGGAGGGAGCGGTTGAGGACACTTGTGACTGCTCACAGAAATAATATTAGTCAAATTCCTAACCCTTCCCAACATTTCGTAGGGTGGGAAGGCACTCGTGCGGATGGTCACATAAATAATGTTGGTCCAACCCCTACCCTCTTCCAACATCTCGTGGGGGCGGAGAGGCACCCGTGTGACTGATTACTGAAATAACATCGATCAAACCCCTGCTCTCTTTAAACGTTTCATAGAGGGAGCGGGAAAGCAGCCTCATGACTGGTCACAGAAATGATTTTAGTCAAACTCCTAACCCTTTAGTACATCTCGTAGGGGCGCAAAGGCACCCTTGTGACTTGTCACAGAAATAATGTTGGTCAAACACCTACTGCTTTCCAACGTCTATACTCACCCTATTTTTATGAACAAAAATGCGAAAAGATTATTTTTTTTTTTGCAAACATGATCCTTATCAGTTTTTACCTTAAAAATTATATTTTCAGGTATTTGCATGACTGCGAACCTAATTCGCTTTCATTTTGTATTTCGCTTTTTGTGAAAAACAGCCGGCAACATCGTTCGTTGCCAGCGCCGGCTGTGTGGATTCCACCTTTTTTTAATTCATCCTGAATTCTTTACCATTTTCTTAAAATCTACTGATTTCAATAAATCTTTTTGGATTTTCAATTTTTATTTATTCACCCTAAAGTGTTTTAAACTTACCTTGAATTCTTATGGATTTTTTTAGATTCGTATCCACGAATTCCTTGCAGTCCTATTTATCTCAATTTCATTGAATTTCTTCTCCATTTTAAACATTTTGTTCCATTTACCCTTATTTCTTTTGAATTCATCCTGAATTTGTATGAATTTCATCGAATTCTCTTGGATCCCACTGAGTTCTTCCAAACTCACTCCAATTTTACTGAAATCATTGGAATATTTAGGATTTTTTCAATTCACCTTTTTTCAATTCATTTGAATTCATTTCCTCGTTTCGAGTATTGAAAGGTGTGGATTTCGAAAAGTGAAGAAACATTTTTTGCAACTTTTTCGCATTATTTTTTTATTATTCTCCATAAAGTGTCATTAAAATACAATACAAACCATTATAATTTGGATACATCAAAAAATTTTTTTGTTTATTCTACGTGATAGCGTAAACAATAAACGATACAAATACAAGTGCCGATAATAATATAATGTTTCTCAATAACAATGCTGAATTGTTGAATAATTCAATAAATAAGAATTAATAAATCAAAGGAAATTGTCGATACGTGATCTGTATTAAATTGTTTTGTTCTGATTGTATTTTCCTAAGTTAAATTATTATTACAGGTATTCCTAGTAAGAACCCCGGAAAGGAAGTTTTGGATAGGCTTATGTACGATTTTCTTTCAGATTCCTTCTGAGACCAGCATCCGAACCCTTCCGTTCCTATCAGAAATGTTGACTAATTTTGACCTAAAAATTCAATGCAATGCAAATAACTTTCAAATCAATCATAAATGATATCACCAACATTTTCGCTTCAGAAAGAACTTTCTATCGATAATTTCTACCAGGGTAGATTATCTTGGCAGAAACAATGTGTCGATTATCGACACTCTCGCCGAACTGACTATTCAGAGGTTTATTCTGCAATATTGCTACAGTCAGATTAGCATGAATGCCATCTATGCGTACTTTATCTCTTCCAAAGCGATCATTAGGCTCCGCTATAAGAGCAACGAATGGAAATGAAATTCCATATACGTCTAATCCAATGATGGACTTGTGATCCTCATCTGTTTCTACTTTGTAAAAGTCGTCCTTTAAAGGGTAAGTCTCATTCGCTCAAATACTCTTTGGTAGTGATGAACATGAACTTTGATTAGAGTAGGCTGAACTGCGAGTTCCTTGTGTGCGGAAACTGATTCTGAAAACATAAAGTATGAGTAGAAAATTAATTTAATAAATCATAGTTTCTACTTTACTCGTACATAAATAAATGTAAATGGTATGATATAGCGAAACTCAAATAATAAAGAACAGTCCGAATGCAGGCTAGTAAGCATCCTCAAGTACATGGTATCGGTTTCAGTTTCCTTGGCAGTTTCCGTCCCCGTTTCCCCTTCTATTTCAGTATCAGTTTTCTCCTCCGTTTCTATCTCCGTATCTGCTTCGTTATTCGTTTCAGTACCTATTTTCATTACTGTTACAGTATTCTTCTCCGCATCTGATAGAAATTATAGTATTATTAATAAAAGATTGAACTTTCAGGTCGGATGTTTAACCAACGCTCCCCCCATTTTTTTGAAAGTTTGTTTTCACGAGTTATGTAGGCGTAATTTTCAGTACGTTGTATGGTGGGTTCAAATCGGATTGGCGTTGTCAAATTGAGAGTTTAAAATTGTTAGCGGATTTTGATGTTTTCTCGTACACTGTGTATTAAATTTTAAAAAACTTTGTGTCAGTTGACATTTGGAAAAGGTTATAATTTATTTTCTATTAATCTGTCGTGGCTCACTTTCTCTAACTGAATTAGTAAAATTTGAATAGCAATTAGCAATGTCTCACTAATTTGGAAATTGAGAAAGCAGAGACATTATCAACATAATTGGCGAAAACGGCTAAGGTGAAATACATAATATCAACCACATTCCTCATTTTCTTAAAATAATGGAAAGCCACTTATGAAGAAATTCGATGTGAGTGTAATTAATAAAAATTATTTAAAATCTGAGTTTGTGACATGCATACATCAGGCAAGCCTCTCAAGGACAAGGCTCCCCATGGCAGGCCCCCCCCCAGAACATCACCCCACACAAAAAAAAGACCCCTCAAGTCAAGTCCTCCCACTTACTTAAGGCATCCCTGGACATCCCTCCCCAGAAAAAAAGACCCCCAGGACAAGACTTCCCAACAAGAGAACTCGGGTTCATGTCATCTTGCGCATCACTCAAAAAAGTATAAAAACTTCCCCGGGTTCAGGCAATATCGGGCATCCCTTTCCACAGGGTGGCAATTAGGGACATCACTCCCCAAAGTAAAAAAACAAAACACGAATTAGCTGCCTGGCAATATCTTTCATTCCGTCCCACAAGGTGGCAGTTTGGGACATCACTCCCCAATGTGAAAAAACATGAAATAGCTGCTTGGCGATATCGGGCATCCCTTCTCACAGGGTGGAAGTTTGAGACATCACTCCCCAAAGTGAAAAAAACACGAATTAGCTGCCTGGCGATATAAGGCATCCTTGCTACAGGGTGGCAGCTTAGGACATCAATCTCCAAAGTGAAACAAACAGGAATTAGCTGCCTGGCGATATCGGGCATCACTTGCCACAGGGTGGCAGCTTTGGACATCAAACCACAAAGTGAAACAAACACGAATTAGCTGTCTGGCGATATCGGGCATCCCTTTCCAAAGGGTGGCAGCTTGGGACATCACTCCCCAAAGTGAAACAAACACGAATTAGCTACCTGGCGATATCGGGCATCCCTTCCCACAGGGCGGCAGCTTGGGAAATCGATCACCAAAGTGAAACAATCACGAATTAGCTGCCTGGCTATATCGGACATTACTTCCCACAAGGTGGCAGTTTGAGACTTCACACCCAGAAGTGAAAAAAACATGAATAAGCTGCCTGGCGATATCGGGCATCCCTTCCCACAGGGTTACAGCTTGGGACATCAATCCCCAAAGTAAAACAAACACGAATTAGCTGCCTGGCAATATCGGGGATCCCTTCCCACAGGGTGGAAGTTTGGAACATCACTCCCAAAAGTGAAAAAAACACGAATGAGCTACCTTGCAATATCGTTCATTCCTTCCCACAGGGTGGCAGTTTGGGACATCAATCCTCAAAGTGAAAAAAAAAACACGAATTAGCTGCCTGTCAATATCGGACATCTCTTCCCCCAGGGTGGCAGTTTGGGTCATCACTCCCCGAAGTGGGAAAAACGCAAATCAGCTGTCTATCAATTTGGAACGTCACTCTCCAAAGTGAAAAAAACGCGAATCAGCTGCCTGGCACTATCGGGCATCACTTCCCACAGGTTGGCAATTTGAGACATTTTTCCCCAAAGTGGCATAAACACGAGTTAGCTGCCTGGCAATATCGGGCATCTCTTCCCACAGAGTGGCAGTTTGGGACATCACTCCTCAAGGTAAAAAAACGCTTTCGAGCTTGGAAATATAACAAAAATTAGTTCCCAATCAAGATGTTTAGAATTATTTTCTGTACGAAACTCGGCGAAAATTTTCCTGACTATATTGCTTCTTTGAACCTGAAATCTGTCAATGCGCAACAATAATAATTTTCAATAAAAATTCATTCTTGAAATTGATGTGACATTATTTGAACAGAGAGGGGATTTGCCTTGCGTGATGAAGGGGTTAGGAGCGCATAAAATAGCCGAGAAAACATGACGTTAGTTGTGTATTTTGCATAAATGATGGAAAAAATGCAGTCATATTCAATAATTCATATATTTATGGCATTACGTATTTTAGCTTGACGTCATACCTTGCTGGTAAAATCTACTCCCATTAGAAAAATTTCGTTTTCTAGTCAAGCGAACAATATGCTTTTAGTGCGTGAAAAGTGAAAATACGGTTGTCACAATGTTTACCTTGCTCATAC
The DNA here is from genome assembly GCA_032362435.1 of Melikaiella ostensackeni. Classification (NCBI taxonomy): domain Eukaryota; kingdom Metazoa; phylum Arthropoda; class Insecta; order Hymenoptera; family Cynipidae; genus Melikaiella; species Melikaiella ostensackeni. Next base: position 7,316 of record JAUMHM010028231.1, read on the forward strand.
TAAAATATGTCCAAAATAAACGATTACATATTTTGTTGCGTGTATGGCATTTTTTGTGCTCAAGTCATTATCAGGCCGTACATTCACAGAGCTAACATGTGGATTTTACAAGAAGATTTTGGAAATATCAACACAGCTATGGAAATCGTCTATAGCCTTTTTTTATTTTCCAAATTATTTTTTTAATTCAGAAATTTCACTATACATAAACGGACAACCTTGTACATTGTTCGTAAAAAAAGCAGACGGAAATTAATTTAAAAGATTGTGTGAGAGGGGTTTTCAATTATATTCCTAAATGATAATGCATAATATTATTGACTTGAAATACAGAATAATATAATCGGCATATATTGACGTAGAATATAGTCTGTCTGCAAAAAAAAAATTAAGGGACTAGATTGAGTTGCGTAAAAGCGGACCTGTAAAAACTGAAAAAACAATAATAATTTGAGTTCTTTCACTTTGGGGAGTGACGTCACAAATTGGCACACTGTGGGAAGGGATGACCGATATTGCCAGACAATTAATTCATGTTTTTTTCACGTTGGAGATTAATGTCCCAAACTACCACCCTGTGGGAAAGGATGGCCGTTATTGCCAGGCAGCTAATTCATGTTTTTTCACTTTGGGGAGTGATCTCTCAAACTGCCACCCTGTGGGAAAGGAGCCCAATATTGGCAGGCAGCAAATTTGTGTTTCTTTTCACTTTGGGGAGTGATGTCCCAAGCTGCCACCCTGAGGGAAACAATGAACGATATTGCCAGGCACCTAATTCGTGTTTTGTTTTTTCACTTTGGGGAGTGATGTCTCAAACTGCGACCCTGTGGGAAGGGACGCCCGATATTGCCGGCAGATAATTCATGTTTTGTTTTTACACTTTGGGGAGTGATGTCACAATCTGCCACCCTGTGGGAAAGAATGAACGATATTGCCAGGCAGCTCATTCGTGTTTTTTACCTTGGGGAGTGATGTCCCAAACTGCCACCCTGTGGGAAGGAATGAACGATATTGCCTGGCAGCTAATTCGTGTTTTGTTCTTTCACTTTGGGAAGTGATGTCCAAAGTGCACCCTGTGGGAAGGGTTGCCCGATATTGCCAGGCAGCTAATTCGTGTTTTTTCTCCACTTTGAGGAGTGACCCCCAAACTGCCACCCTGTGGGAAGGGATGCCCGATACTTCCAGGCAGCTAATTCGTATTTTTTTCACTTTGGGGAGTGATGTCACAAACTGCCACCCTGTGAGAAGGGATGCCCGATATTGGAAGGCAGCTAATGCTTGTTTTGTATTTTCACTTTGGGGAGTGACGTCCTAAGCTGCCACCCTGTGGGAAGGAATGAACGATATTGCGAGGCAGCTAATTCATGTTTTTTTCAGTTTGTGGAGTGATGTGCCAAACTGCCACCCTGTGGGAAGGGATGACCGATATTGCCAGACAACTAATTCATGTTTTTTTCGCGTTGGAGATTAATGTCCCAAACTGCAACCTTGTGGGAAGGGTTGGCCGTTATTGCCAGTCAGCTAATTCATGTTGTTTTCACTTTGGGGAGTTGTGTCCCAAGCTGCCACCCTGTGGGAAGGAATGAACGATATTGCCAAGCGGCTTATTCTTGTTTTGTTTTTTCACTTTGGAGAGTAATGTCACAAGCTGCCACACTGTGGGAAAGAATGAACGATATTGCCAGGCAGCTCATTCGTGTTTTTCACTTTAGGGAGTGATGTCCCAAACTGCCACCATGTGGGAAGGGATCCCCGATATTGCCAGGCAGCTAATTCTTGTTTTGTTTTTACACTTTGGGAAGTGATGTCACAAGCTGCCACCCTGTGGGAAAGAATGAACGATAATGCCAGACAGCTCATTCGTGTTTTTCACTTTGGGGAGTAATGTCCCAAACTGCCACCATGTGGGAAGGGATGCCCTATATTGCCAGGCAGCTAATGCTTGTTTTGTTTTTCCACTTTGGATAGTGATGCCCTAGGCTGCCACCCTGTGGGAAGGAATGAACGATATTGCCAGGCAGCTAATTCGTGTTATGTTTTTTCACTTTGGGTAGTGATGTCCCAAAGTGAACCCTGTGGGAAGGGTTGCCCGATATTGCCAGGCAGCTAATTCGTGTTTTTTTTTCACTTTGGGGAGTGATGTTTCAAACTGCCACCCTGTGGGATGGAATGAACGATATTGCCAGGCAGCTCATTCTGTTTTTTTTTTACTTTGGGTAGTGATATCCCAAACTGCCACCCTGTGGGAAGGGTTGCCCGATATTGCTAGGCAGATAATTCGTGTTTTTTTCACTTTGGGGAGTGATGTTTCAAACTGCCACCCTTTGGGAAAGAATGAACGGTATTTCCAGGCATCTCATTCGTGTTTTTCACTTTGGGGAGTGAGGTCCCAAACTGCTACCCTGTGGGAAGGGTTCCCCGATATTGCCAGGCAGCTAATTCTTGTTTTTTTTTCACTTTGGGAAAGAATGAACGATATTGCCAGGCAGCTAATTCGTGTTTTTTTCACTTTGGCAAGTGATGTCCCAAACTGCCACCCTTTGGGAAGGGATGACCGATATTGCCAGGCAGCTAATTCTTGTTTTTTTTTCACTTTGGGAAAGAATGAACGATATTGCCAGGCAGCTCATTCGTGTCTTTCACTTTGGGGAGTGATGTCCCAAACTGCCACCCTGTGGGAAGGGATGCCCGATATTGCCAGGCAGCTAATTCTTATTTGTTTTTTTCACTTTGGGGAGTGATTTCCCAAACTGCCACCCTGTGGGAAGGAATTTACGATATTGCGAGGCAGCTAATTCGTGTTTTTTTCACTTTGGCAAGTGATGTCCCAAACTGACCCTGTGGGAAGGGGTGCCCGATATTGCCAGGCAGCTAATTCGGTTTTTTTTTTCACTTTGGGGAGTGATGTCCGAAACTGCCACCCTGTGAGAAGGAATGAACGATATTGACATGCATCTCATTCGTGTTTTTTTCACTTTGGGGTGCGATGTCCCAAAGTGCCACCCTGTGGGAAGGAATGCCCGATATTTCCTGAACCCGGGGATATTTTTATACTTTGGGGAGTGATGCGGAAGGTGACATGAACCCGAATTCTCTTGTTGGGAAGACTTGTCCTGGGGGGTCTTTTCTTTCTGGGGAGTTATGTCCAGGGATGCCTTAAGTAAGTGGGAAGGTATGACTTGAGTGGTCTTTTTTTGTGGAGGTGATGCCCTGTGTGGACCTGACTTGGGAAGCCTTGTCTTGGGGATGCTTGCCTGGTGTAGGCTTTTCCGACCCCGACGAATGTGTCGCAACCTATTTACAGGTTTCACAATATCGCCAGATTATTATTTTGAAACAGTTGAAAATATAGCACAATTGCGTTTTTATATTCAGCTTTTATATTTCTATTCCTATAACCTTCTGAAATCGCAAAATACTTCGGATTTGTGACACTATTATGTACAACCTAGAGGGCAAAAATTTCTTGTCACATAATGAAACGATCAATAGTAATTGTTGCAAAAAAGAACACTTTATTTTTCGATAAAGAAATGGATCTTTGTCCCTCGTGTAAAATGCTTTATGTCGTTTATTCTAAGGAAGAATAGGGAAATTGAAAAAGAATGCAAAGTTATGCACCTCAAGTTCAGTATAATATCGTACATTCATTAAAATAATAGGATTGAACTCCACTAAAGAAAGTACATCTTTATTCTTTCGCGAAACCAAATCAAACAAGTCTGTGAGATTGTCCAAAAATTTTTAGATTTAGAAGCTCAAGAATTAGTAATGCACATTTAATTGAGAACTTCTCTTACACGCGTAATCTCTAAATATATTTATCTACGCCCAGATTAACAAGTCTGGTCAAGAGAATTTTTATATTAGGGCACTTTTTCTCTCGTATTGAAGAATGTGGTGGTCATAATAAAAATGCCTACGGACAAGTTTTAGGAGTGGAGAAGGTTTTAGCTTGTCATAAAAATTATGGCGAATAAGTTTTAAGAGTCGAAAGATGCGTCGGTGTTCACAAATATGCAGAGGTACAAGTTTTGAGAGTTTCAAGAAGTGAAATTGTAAATAAAATTGCCTACAGACATGTCTTGAAACTCTTAAAAAGAAGCGTTGGTCAGAAAAGTTTCTAGGGAGAAGTTTTGAAAGTTGTAAGAAACGGTGGCGGTGATAAGAATACTTAGGTACAGGCAAGTCTTGAAAGTTGGAAAAAGCGGCGTTGATCATAAAAAGTGTTGGTGGTAATGAAAATGCCTACGAAGAAGTTTTGAAAGTAGCAAAGGGTTCAGATTGCCATAAAAATACCGACAGACAAGTTTGGATAGTTGAAAAATGTTAAGTTCAAGAAAGATGACTTTTCAACTAAATACTCAAATTCAAGCGAAAAACATGAATTTTTGAGCAAATAGTAGAATCCTAAAAAAAAATTAATTTCCAATCAAACATGTAATAGTTTAATTTTCAGATAGAAAAATATTTTTAACCAAATAAACAACAAATTATCAACAAATTAGTGAAGTTTCTAATCAAAGACTAGAGTCATGAAAAAATAAGTTTTTGAGAGTGCAGTTCAGCTTTCAACCAGGGAGTTTAATTTTCAACCAAGAAACATAAATTTTCAACCAAATGTGTAGGTACATTTTCAACCAAGAAAAATATTTTTTTTACCAAGAATATAAACGTTCTACTAAAAGAGACAATTTGTCAACAAAATACATTATGTTGAAACATGATTGTTCAATTCTGAAGCCCAAGGACGAAGATTATTTAATTGTATAATTGAATTTTCAGCTAAAATGACAAATTTTGAACAAAATACATGAATTTTTATTCAATGTACAAATGACTGAACTAGTTTTTTATTTCATATGAAAAAGGAAATTTATTCACATAGGGCTCTATCGACCTTAAGGAATACATTCTCGTCATAATATTCAGGCTTTGCGCTAAATTTTCTTTCAAAAGTTATCGTTCTCACAGCCATACATACATACATACATACATGCATACATACATACATACATGCATACAAACATACATGCAGCAGACAGACACATTCAAAGAAACCTGTTTTTCAGGTTCAGAGGATCTCAAAACGTCAACATTTGACAGAAAGGGTGGGGGTAAAATTTCACACAAATCTAATACCTTCTCTGATGATGAGAATGTAATAAATAATATATTTTACATAAAATTAAATTTTTTATTATTTCTTCAACTAGCATGATATGCGTGCTATAGCGCGCATGCAATATTGCTCTATCACTTGATATAATAAATCGAAATGAGATAAATATAAAGAAGTTTAATAATAAGATCTATTTTACTATCTAATAAATAATATTCCGGTTAAGTGAAAATGTGAATTTTGAATTTTTAGGTGGTGTTAAAATTTGTATTTTCCTATTTACACCTATAAATCATTATGGCTCTGAGAATTTCTTTCCTCCAATAAGTGTTTCTTTAGCTTACGTAGTTAATACTCCTATTTCTTGAAGATTTACAACTTTTTAGGAGCAACAGGGAATCCTTTAGGAATTTTCTAATTTCAAGCTGGAGCTGAAATTCTAATCTTCCTATTTTGACTTTTGAATCTCTAAAGCTTTGAAAGTTAAGTCACGTATGTTTTTCTATAAAAATTCCATCTTTCAGTCAAATTATGCAAGATATGGTAAAATCTTGAGAAATGAAATTGTTAATTTCTAAAAGATCTTTAAATCTTCTCAAAGCCACTTTTTTATAAGACGTATAGCTTTTGTTTCAATCGTGAAAAATGTCATTAGAAATGAGAGATGTCACTTTCCACCAAAACTATGTGAGATACGAGTAAATCTTAGGTAACTAAATTTTTTATTTCAAAAAGACCTACAAATTTTCTTGAAACTATTTTTTTATAAGACGTGAAGTTTTCATTTCAATCGTGCAAATAACCATTTAAAATAACAAACTTAAATTGATAGGAAAATAACACAAGGTACAATAAATTGTTTGACGGCAAAAGCTTTCGCCTGAAGCAGTAGTCTCTGACCGAGGTACAGAAATTAATGTTGGACATATATTGAGTGCGAAGCGCGGGAAATGTGATGTGAATGTATTTGTTAAAGTCGAAGGAGTTTTAACAAAAAAGAATTTACAATCATCAAATTACACTTGTCAGTGGTTTCACTCAAACCTGCAAGCAAAGCGCGTCGCGCGCGCAGGCAGATTTTGACATTCTTATTAAAAATGAGAAGATATTAGTTTTATGTGAAATAGAACTTTGTCGGTTTTCATCAAATCTCCACGTTTTGAGATACCCTGAGTCGGAAGAAAACGATTTTTACTAAGGTTTATGTCTAGTTGTAGTCTGTAATCTGTAGGTACGATAACTTTGGAGAGAATGGTTATATTGGATTGCGTTCTCGCATATGCTTCAAGCCCTAAAAAGAAAGGACGAGTTCGTTAATCAGTCATTTTTGTCCAACTGTTATGGTTTTATCCTTCGAAAATGCTTTTTAAAAAATGAGAGATTCAATTTTCTCGCCAAATATGCGGGGTACAAAAAAGTGTTGAGGAGGAAAATTCCTCACTTTGGAAAGATGTACTATACAAACGTGCTCTACATCATCTCTTGATAAGATGCATAATTTTTGTTTTAATAGTGAGAAATGTTGAAAGTAAAAATAAACAATAGCATTTTCACATCAAACAATGCGAAATATGAAAAAATTTTGAAAGCCAGAATTGTTCAGCTAAAAAAGATCTACAAATTTGCTTGATGCAATTTTTTTATAAGCGTATAGTTTTTCTTTCAATCGTAAGAAATGCTTATAAAAATGAAATTTTCTATTTTTCCGCCATTCTACGCGAGATACGAAAAAAATATTTAGAAGCAGAATTGCTAACCTCAAAGAGATCTACAAATTTGTTTAAAATTATATGATTTCAGATTGGAAGCTGTAAAAATGAATGAATTCAAATTTGAAACGTTAAAAATCAAGCAATACCAAATCACTTTATTTTTTATTATTATATGCATTTATTTATTATATTTAATCATTATGACATTTCATTTTCATTTTATGATCATATAATTCAAAACAATGATTAGGGTAGACGCGTTAGTTATGGTCGCTGTACCGATGGAGCTATTTACTGATAAATTCAAATATTTTCAGTTCACATGCGATTGAAAAGTTAAAAACTGTTGTGTGAATTGACTATCAAGTTAAGATGATGCTCATTCAAAATTTACTTATTTATTCAAGATTTTTTTAAACTTATCTTGGAATGACCGTCCCAAAAATGCTTAAGGTGGCCCAAAACAGGTACGTCTATCTTACCTCGATTAAAAGGAATGAATTTGCGCATTTTTGACAAAAAGAAGAATGATTTTGCTGGTACAATAATTAGGTAGATAGTCAAGTTATGATTTAGAAAAAATTGCTTTTATAATGATTAAATAAAAGTTAAAGTACCGTTATGAAGTAATCTTTGAATTTTAATAAAAGTAATCAAAATTTTGATATTGCTGGAAACTTCTTGAATTTTATTACGATATGGTTGCTGGCTAACTAACTTCAACTTCATTTTCGACATTGAAAAAGTGTACTAAAAGCCAATCTAAACTTTCAGTTGTTCACAAATTACAGACACCATTGTGTAAACATCCTTTTTTATATGCTTAATTTCATCAATAATTTTTTCCGGTTCAAATTGAAATTTGTACAATTTCCAATTGAAAGTCTTAATAGTGAAGTAATTTATCTGAATTCGTTCAAAATTGAAAAATTGTGTACTAGAAATTTATAAATTGCAATCGCTAAATGCTGTAAAAATTAAAATATAAGTTAATAGGTGAAAAATTATCAGTGCTTCTTTCCGAATTTGTCGAATACTGATTGCCCGAAACGTAGCATTATTTAATTTTGACATTTCTGTTGATACCTTTGTTTTAAAAATGTTCAATTTCAAATTTTTCTGTCAGAAGACTTTGAAATAAAAATGGTTTAGACTTGATGGCTTTGACTTTGGAATGGCGCAATTCTGAATGCTCTTGATTTGCAGCTTGTATAAATATATTGTAAAGGCGTTAACATTAATAACATTAGAAACATAAAACTGCAACATTTTCAATATCAAAGAGTCTCGAGTGGCCACCCTGAGATCTATTGTAGGCGAGAAATGCTGTTCAACACTTCATTGTATCTTGTGTCGTTTTTCAAAAAAATTAATTTTTTTAGTTTTAATGTTATTTTTCAAGATCAAAACAAACACTACGCGTCTCATCAAAAAATCATTCAAAGCAAATTTGTAGATATAATTTAGGCGAACAACTTCGTTATTCAACAATTCATTGTATCTTGTGTCGTTTTTCCAGAAATAAAATTTTGTTGTTGTTAATGTCATTTTTAAAAATTAAAACAAAAACTACGCGTCCTATCGAAAAATAAATAGTAACAAATTTGTAGATCCCTTTGTGTGAACAATTTCTGTTTGTTATATTTTTTTCGTATCTTGCGTAGTTTGACCGCGAAATGAAATTTTTTATATTTAGTATTTTTTTAACGTAGAACCGTTGGTCAAAAAAGGCTGGTTAACGAACTCGACATTTCATTTTAATCCCTTGCAATATATGCCAAAATACGATACAATTCGATTAGACTTACAAGAATTATCCAGTATACAGACGACAAATCGACGACAACAGACAGATGGTAACCAACGTCAAACCTATTTTTTCGGATTCAAGGGGTCTCGAAACATAAAAATTTAATGAAATCCGCGAAGGTCAATTTTCACATAAAAGCAATACCTTCTCATTGAGATAATAATTTTGTGAAAAAAAATTATGCCTTTTACCAAAAAATGTTGAGCAGAAAGCTTACAGTTCTTCGTAAAAGCAACAATTTCAATATTTCAGCTTTTTTTCTTATCTTACGTTATTTGGCTCAAAATTTGAATTTTCGATTTTTTAAGAAAATTCAAAAAGTTGTTATGACAATCTTGTAGGGCTT
>JAUMHM010028251.1:0-16305 GCA_032362435.1 Melikaiella ostensackeni
TTTTGAGGTTATGTTACTTTAATCACTGATTAACCTCCATAACCAGCCATTATTGGGCGGTTAAGTTAACCCGTGATCATCTTCCCTTAATCATGATTAGAAGATGGTAGAACGCAAAGTATTAATTAAATAATGTTAATAAATGATTAACGATTTAATCAGAGTTGGTGAAACCGGCCCTAAATGTAACGCAAAACTTAAGGAGCTCCAAACGATTTTACCGAAGCATAATTTTAAATAGATACTTGGAAGGTGATCTCAAACAAGTCATTGATAAAGTAACGAATGTCTACGCCACGCATCCTGAGAATATCATGATCGCCATGTTGAGTGATAAAAGGCTGAATGTGAGAAAACAAACTGTTAATCACATTCTATCTGATAGAAAATCTAGCTCGGAAGTGATGAGAAAGTTTGAAGTTCCAGAGCTTTATTTTGAAGCTGAAGATTATGTTGACGTCATCAACTGGCAGAAGTGTAAAGTGACGGATCCTCCATTGACAATGCACTTCAGTGAAAATGAGCTGAATCAATTTCTTCTGAAACATGTATCGCAGATGCTGAAGGATGATATCTTCCACCTTCCATGTCACACCTAAGCTGTTCAAAAATGTGTTAAAGATGTTATGGCTGCATGTTTACATGTGAAGGATCCCAAAAGTATTATTAGGATTTTCTAGGGATAACATGAACTTAAAGCGATAAAATGCACTGCAAATTCACTTTGCACTACCTCCTGCTCTCATTTTCGGGATAAATATCGCCCTTCTTTTGTTAATTCCGTACAGTGTGTGTATAAATGACTTCAGTATGAAGTACTTTACTGATATGAATGCTCGAACTTCTCAAATATAAGATATACTTTCATAGAAGTGTAAAAATTAACATTTGTTCAGATTTTCAGCTTTATCGTTGATGCGCTTACGTTAAATATATATTTTTTTAAATCTGTAAGTTGGCCTGTGAGCTACTTACTCACTGAAAAGACACTTTCAGTTTATTCTGCGAAAAAAATCGAGCCTATTCATACAGACATTGTCAAACTTTTAGAGCAGTGCCACAGTTTTAAAGTTATTTAAAGAAATTTGCATTGGTTATTAAATGAAAAATGTTGATTTTTGTATGAAAACAGTGCTTTTTTGCACACTGTGCGTAACGATTGACATTCCACGATTCACAAGACGTCGTACATTGGCTGACTTCTGACCGTGTGGGGCTGACTACTAGAAGTTTGGGAATAAGCGCAACCTGGCACTTTGAACTCTACAGTGCGTTCGGCAGTTCTTACTGTGACGCCTTCTTGGGCAATTTCTATCACATCTGCACATGATAATAAGCTTTAGTTTTATCATTTTAATTGCAGCGATCATTCCTTGAGATATTTTTTTATCTTTAAACGTAATTCGAAAATAGTTCCCTTCACTTTAATTTATAAAAACGGTCATTGTATTTTCTTTTAAAGAGCACAAAGCTTCGAATTAGGATTAAATTTTATAACTGGTTACAATATACGATTTCGATAATAATACTTTCTTGAATTAAACGAATAAAACTACGGCAGCTCATAGTATTTAATTCCATTAGCGTATCAAATACTTATTAATATATTTAGGACTCATTTTAATTTCTTATAGTTACTGAAATATCTAAGAATATGAACTGTATTCGTGCATTTGTTTCTACTTGAATAGAACTTTTCGATGTCATTTATCAATCTTTCCACAACAAAAAATTTCATTTTTCTCCGTGAAGCAGGAACTGCTGTGGTATAAAATAGGCTTTTGATCAGACCGATCCAATTGAATTTTTTTTTGTACATGGAAAAATGAAGCGAACAATTTACTGGGAAATTGCACCCGTCACTTTTAGAGAACATGCTTTTGTTTTGTATTTTGACATTCATCGTTTCTAACAAATTTGATTTAATTCCCTGCTCTTTCAATGCGTTGAAACCTTTTTTGCAGTTTCTTTTCATTGCACATGATATCATTTTGTTACAGTCGAATGTGAGAAATAGTCGTAAACAGGCACTAGTTATCAGAACAGAAGCATTCTGATGCATGGACTTAAGCCTCTTAGATGAGCTGGTCGGCTTCATTCTCGCATTATTGGATTATTCGTCTTCCATACTTCAGCCGAGTCGGTTAATGTATAATATCCGCATTTCGAGCCACTTTCTGGATCACGAAAGACGCGTTTATTCTAGTTCTTGCTCCTTATATATCTTTAACCATTTCCACATGGAACAGGAAAAAAAGTCAACGTTCAGGCGAAAATAAATGAAAGGATCGCTCACAGTAAGGAGAAAAGGACTTGACGCCTTCACTTTTTTCTCAGAATGAGTTACTGCGTCGTTGTATTCATCCATCAGCCAGCAGGTCATTCTTTAATGAGACGGTTAATTGAATCGACGAATTGGAAATTTCAAACGTTAATGAGTTTTTCTTCAAATGACTTCTTTCTTTGGCAGTATATTTGATATTTATTTCATATTAAAATAGTAACACTCCTCTAAATTTCTAAATTTCTCCGAATTTGCAACCAGAAAAAACTTTTTTCAATTAAAAAAAATTTATTTAATCAAAGAATTTTTTGCATTGCTAGACGGTAAAAAAAGGTTTCGTTATTTTTTTTCTACTTCAGTTGCGGTATTATCAGCATAAATTCATACAAACAGCTATACATACGAAGAACACACACAAGCCCATTGAAAACGCTCCAGCTTCAGGTCGATCAAGGAAAGCTCAGCAGCTAAGGTAAACTATGTGGCATGATAATACTTTAAATATATAGTTTCTTGTTCCAATGAAAATCTTTTTCTTTCAATGAAAGAAAACATAAAAAGCTCTCATTAGTTCTAACTGAAGTATTTACTGCTTTACATTTCAACTAAAATTGTATTATCACAATATTTTTTTTTAACTTGAACATAGCTTAAAATATGTATATTTTTAACGTCTCCTTCGTAAAACCGGATGAAATTGTATGAATTTTACATACATCCGCTTTTGGAAATAAGAGGTAAAAAACATTATTTTCCAAAAACAGTTTGGTATACAGCTTTTCTATAGATTGTGAAAGTAGAGTGCTTCTTATAACCGTTACTTTTTGATTCAACGATTCAAAATTTATGGGAAATCGCGCTTTTGTTAGGTGTCGCTCTGAAGCCACCAATTGGCACTTTTTTTCAACACCCTCCTTTAAAATTGAATCATTTAAAATATTTTTTATTAATAAATGAACCGACTACTGCCCTTTATTACAGACGCACTATGAATATTAATCTAGTATAATCTAAAGTACTATGCTATACAGCCGAATAAAAATCACATTCTCCTAGGTCGCGTTATTCTCGAATTGGAACTGGGTTCTTACGAGCTTAATATTGATTTTTTTTCAATTTTGCTTGACTTAACTCTGCTCTTCTTTATAAATATAAGTAAAGGAAAGTTAATATTCAAACCATCGCTGGTGTTTCGAATATTTCAAATTACAAAAAAATTTAATTTTCACTGGGTGCCTTAAAATATTCGAGTCTTGTAATTGTCGATGCGAATTAAGCTCATGAATTGTAGATGACACTGTTAGACCACCCGTACAGCCTTGTCCCGAGAGTAATAGCGCTAATGCACTAGCTGTACAAGCTGGGGCGATAAATGTTCATGCCGAATTTTCATTAGGGTTCGACCGGTATTTTCCTGAATAGTAAATAGTGAATAGTGAATAGTGAATTAAATGTCCTCATTATCAAAACTGTAAGCTTGTACGCGTTTTATACGATGAAAAATATCGTTAGCCTCGATTGAGCTTAACCAAAAGTTTCCCAACCCAAAGTTGAGCCCAATTAAACATACTTTAACGTCCTGTTTTTACATTCTCATCAGAGAAGGTATTTGATTTGTGTAAAACTTAACCCCTCCTCCCGCCCCCCGTTTTTGTCAAATGTCCACGTTTTGAAACCCTCTGAACCGGAAAAACATGTTTTTACGAATGTGTCTGCCTGTATGTATGTCTGTTTGTTTGTCTGTCTGTCTGTATGTATGGATGCGTGTGTGTCTGAATGTGAGCACGACAACTTTTGAAAGAAAAAATCTATTGGATTGGCGTTTGATACACTCTTTTAGTATCCGAAACTGAAGGTCTTGTTCCTTAGTTAGCCACTTTGGATGAAAATTCAAAGAGTTGAAGCATTTTCAAAATTTTTGACACTATTTTTTCAATATCCAATAATTATATGAACGGCTTTTCGTAGTACTCAGAAAGTCGAACAATTTATCTTCATGACTTTCTTCGATTAAAAACAAAATTATCAGAAATATAGCATTTAACAAATTTACAAAAACAAACGAAAATGAAAATGTTGAACCAATCAATGCACGATATGGAAAAAAGTGTCAGAAAGTAAAACGTTGCTCTTTAAAACCTCACAAGATTGTCATAACAACAAATAAAAGTGTTTCCACATAGAGAAAAATCGCCTAATCTTCATTATCAATGCGTAAAGTCATATTTTCAAATATTCAGATTAGAATTCGAAAATATCACTTCATACAAAAGTGATTGAAATTGAACAGTTTGTCGCTGTGTGTACACACTACGATTCAATAAAAGGAGTTGGGCTTAGTAGCTGAAAAATATTTCATTTTAGTATTTATTGAGCAAAATGGGGCGATTGAATTTTGAGGTTAGAGTTTGATATGTCACGTAATCCGGCCTATAGGTAACAGCTTTTTAAATTGCATATACCCATCACAAATACATTTTTTGATTTCTGAGCTTTATATTTCCATACTCTCTAGACTTAGAATTAATTAACAAGGAATATTTCTGTTGAATTGAAAAGCTTTTTATTTCGAAAAGTTCATTGTTTAAAATGGTCAACTTTTTGACAAATCGTATAAGAAACTTTTATGAAATGTTGGCTTACCAAGTAATACGTGATAAATATAAAAGAATATTAATTTGCTAGAATACGATGAGTTCTTTTAATATTATTACATATTTACTTTTTGTTTGGAAAGCGCTAATGTAAGATCTCTATAGAAAATCTGTAAGGAAAAAGCTAGAACTGTAACTTTACGACAGGCGATGAGTCGAATATTCTATACTAATGTCTATTTTATTGTAATTTCTTATTGTTGAGTATTTCTGCGACACATAATATTAGTACTTTGAATGGATTTTTCTTTAGAGTGTACGAAACAGTTTTTGCCCTTGGTGTGCCCACCGGAAAACATCTGTGAGATCTGTAACAAACTTTTCTCCCACCCTCGCATTTTCCTTCCTAGCAAAGGTCCTCTCAGGCCCTCTCAGTCCTATGTAATGCGAGTTAGTTTTAGTACACTGGGAACATTGACCAAGTTGACTGCGTCACTTGGAACGAGCAGATTAGATTTTCCTCCGCAATTTTTGTTCAATAAATATACACTGACTAATTGAACCTGTAGTTGTTTATTGCATAAATAACTTTCCCAACACTTATTTATTTCTATCAAATTCTGGACACTGAATTTTTTCATAGTCTAATGTATGATATTGCCACTCAGGTATAAATCTGCAATCACTTTGAGCATTGGTGATGCACTCATGCTCCATTGTACAGGATTTTGGGGAGTTTCGATCAATCATTCATGCTGGAACAAGCAAATACACGAGACGGCAATTTATACGGACGCGATGGTTTCGCTTTCATGGTAAAATCAGTTATTGGCTTTAAAAAATATTGAATAGAAAGCTAGCATGAAAAGCATGAAGAGAAAAATGTGCGATTGAGTAGAAAAATCAGCAGCGGGTTCCACCTAAAAAGAGGAATATGAGATAAGTCACAAGGCAAACGAGACTACTGCGTTTTACTACTGTGATTTTTTTTTACCAATATATTTATCAATATATATTACTTATCAATATATTTATGTAACGCAGGCATGATTACGTGTTTAATCAGCCTCTTTTTAGCTTTCAAAGTAGCCGTTTAAACGACAGAGGGGCGAACTGTACGATTATGATACTATAATACTCCTACGAGTAATATAGGATCATAATCGTACTGCGCAAATGTGCATTAGCTGTCGTTCTTGTACAATTATCGACGCATCATCCTAACCTAAAATGTCAGACGTGAGGAAATTATAAATCATACTTCGCGCTCGTCTACGCCTCGTTATTAACTCATGCTCCGACTGAGTTTGCTTCCTATGTACACAATATACTATTTTGCATTCAAATACAATATCATAACATACACCGGTCCACAAAATGGACCTAAGCATTCAAGCACGATCCCGGTTTTTTTAATTTATTGGAAAAAAGTATAAATTTTTTGAACGCCCTTAGGGTCAGCCAGAAGTCCGCCCCTGTAGGTATGTGTCTATGAAATGGGACGTGTCGTAGTGTCAAACTGTCGACTTTACAACTTTACAACTTGACAGAATGAGATGGTTTCTCTGTTTAGACATTTTCAATTATTTGAAATCGATGTTAGGTTTTTTTGATTGAGATTTTTTTATTTTGAATAATTTTTTTGCTTTAAGAAACGAAGAAAATGACCGCTATTTTATTGATAAATAGGTGATATTTAGCTAAGCACATGTTTTTTTCGAGCTATTTTTCGAACATTTTCTACATAGTTTCTACGATTATATCCAGAACCGTTCAAGTTATCGAGAAAATGAGGTGCTTGTTAAATTCAGTGATGAAAAAAACATCAAAATCGTGTATCGTTATTCTGTTAAATAAAAATATACATCCACTTATAGCACGATTTTTAAATTTTCAATAAACTGTCTACCGTTACGGAATTTTCCGTAAAACCAATCCTTCTTCAGCTTGTTCAGGGCTGAAATTACGGAATCTTCCGTAACTCTAGCCTTAGCGCTAGACTTGACCGGGTGAGTTTTACGAAAATTCCGTAACGCTAGTCAGTGCCAATTTTCAAACCAAATTTTCATTCCGAAAATTTGAAAAATATGCCTTCCTAGGAAAAATGGAGGTTGAATTTGAATTTAGTACGAAAAACCACTACGGAAACGATACGAAGACGATTTCATAGACACATACGAGATCAAAATATTCTGTTGACTAGTGATAATAGTGTGTAAAATTGTGAAATTACTTCCTGGAACATTATTTTCTCACTTCTGCTGGTTTCTTTAGCAGAAGAGATTTCGTGAGTATACCTATATAAGAAAAATAATACCTGAGAGGAGTTCAAACGGGATCAAACTTACCTAGCTCGAGTCTTATTAAATTACAGTTATGTCATTGCTAGTTGCAATTAATCACCTATTTTTTTGGATAACTGATAAAATTATGACGTCAATCGATTATCCCAAGTGGTTTTTTTCCGAATTAACTGAAGGGAAACAATGTGAAAAACCTCCAAGTAAATTGGGTGATAAATCATAAATATTGACACTAGGGTGGTTCTTATTCATACTTGGTGGATTTTTTTTTCTGAATGTCTTTGCTCTCACTCCCAGTTTTGTTTGAACACCCAGACAAATGATCTTCTCCAAATTTGAGCCAAATCAGATTACATTGACCCGTGCCTCGAAGATCATTAAGTTTGCCATTGCTTTGATGTGGGAAAATTTCAGCCTTCTGTTAAATATATGATATAAACGCGATGATATCACAGTAAATCTCAGAGATATTTTTTATCTGAAGTGGGATAAAAACGCTGCAAACAATTGACGACTACATATAAAGTTGTGAATGTGATTGTGAATCTGCCTGCAGACAAAAATTATCTGACGTCCAGTAATTGTAGTTGTCAACTGTTTGCAACGTTTTTATCAAACTTCAGATAAAAAATATATCTGGGATTTACTGTGATGTTACGAACAAGTCCGTGTATCTTCTTCAAAATTCGTAAAAGAATAAGAATCTATCATAGCTTTTAAAGTTAAATGATATTGAGAAACTCTTATAAGTCTCCAAATAATACCCCATAAGTGACAAATTGTAATTTTACGTAATATTGAGGTTTATTGATGCTTCGATCGAAGCATTAATACCTTCAGGTCCTCGGCATAAAACTTCCCAAACAGTAGTTAAATGCAATGAAAACAAGACTAACAATGAGCGAGTATCCTCGCACAGTTACTTTCGTCGGTTATCAAATTTAAATTGTTTAAAAAATTTATTTTCTAAATTTTAATTTCAGAACGAATTTTCTCCTTTCTATTGATAAAAAACACGCGAACTAAATAAAGTAAATATACATATTTTGATCAATTAAATTATTTCAAGAATTTTGATTTGTTTAAACATTCAATAGTTTTCCTAGAAAACAAATTAGTGCCTAAAAATATTCCAACCTATCGAAAAAAGGCAAAAATATACTCAAACTATATATTTGAACAAAAAGGTGTTATTAAAGAAATTATCATCATTGTACACATCTACATTCGCCTACGAAAGTCTTTTTGAAGGGCGCTTGCCACCCGCTTTACGAACTGACTTTCGTGTGTATTTTAGGGTGCTCAACTAAATATCTATCGATTTTTGATTTTTTTCAAACCTTAAGGCGTGAATTTCTTTCTCATGGTGACGTCTGTATTTCGTGTGTATTTTGTGTGTATTTTAGGGTGCCCAGCTAAATATCTATCGATTTTTGTTTTTTTTTTAAACCTTCAAGCGTGAATTTCTTTCTCATAGTGAGAAAGTTATTGTGTACTTCTTCATATTAAGAAATAATATTTAGAGGTTGAAGTTGTTTTTATGGCAATGCATGCTTTGATTACACTCGGATGGGAGCCGTCATACTAGATGGGGTGTATCTATCAGCATTTAAGCTGTCTTCACTCTATAACTGATAATAATATACATTACATAAAATTGGTTTAAAATATAAACACAGTAAATCCCAAGGTGTCACTTTTTGATTCAAAAGGGTTTCAAGACGTTCCACAATGAAAAAATAATTGACATCTACGTAGAAAGATGTGGATGTAGTTGTAATTTTCAATGTATTTGTTATGTCGTTTTCAACTGTTTCTCTTCTGTGCACAGTATGGAGTAACAATTCAGTTTGGTCTCCTTACTATTACTTTATGGTGCACCGCTTTGACTTCCGTCAGGATCAAAATAATAATAAAAATCTACCAGCCTCGCCGGCACATTCTCATCGCGCGCTTCGCTCGCAAGTTTGAGTTCGCGCTCGATTTTCTGCATACATTTTTGTACCTTTCTAATCTATACATATAAAAATGCAAATCTGTTACTTTGTTCGCTTATAAATACCAAACCACTGCACGGAATGACGTGAAAATTTGTACAATGATTCAATATGTCACTCGGAAGGTTTATGACTTTGTCCTATTGCAATAACAATATTAAAAAGTCAATAATTTTCCCCATAAGAAATACATTGTGCTCGATATTGGCGATTCGATAAATGTCAATTGCTGTCGACGCCATCGATCCAGTGTATTGATTATCTACGTTGATCTGCTTCGTGAACATAGTTAACAAAAACAAACCAAAACACCCAATACTTCTGATCCGTTATATAGTTTATTCTTGAAATTTGCAACATTTTTAACGTCATTTGTGCAGTGTTCAGCAAAATTCACCGCTTTTAAATCGTAAATACAAATTGATTTATTGCACGTTGTACTATTTATGCAGTGAGTGACAGGCGCGTCTAATTTCGGTAAATGTAAAAAGTGAGGTTCACTTCCAATTTGCATTTTAGAGGTTAAGTACAATTTTTTAAATCAAAATTCGAAAACTACAGTTTCCATTTCCTATAACCAAGTTTTTATATCTGTTTTACTTTCTTAGAGTTTTTTCCAAGTTTATTTCGAATTTCACTGCCGACTTCTCATTTTCCAAAACCAGGTTCTATGACTTGAGTACGAGTTTTATGATTTGAAATTCGAAAATGAATACTTTACTTTACGCTTTTGATTTTTTAACTTTTTTTTTGGCTTCCAGAGTCTTTCTTTTAGTTTTGTACAAATTTCACAATCGTGTTGGAAATGAATAAAAATCTTTACATTTACGCTGCAAATAATCAGACAAACAGTGTTGTCTACTCCAATGCCTTCAAGTAATAAGTCGATTCAAATAACGAATATTCGTTGAATTATCAGATTATTCTAAGCATAAGTCTCTACATACAACGAAGTATAGTATTATACAAGTGCTGTGATTCATTCAACGTATTCTTCATTGTAAATAGTTCAAAGTTTATATTAATTGTAAAGAGTTAAAGGTTTATGTTTATTCCATTCCAGTATTTCATGTTCAAAATTAATATACACAGAAACATTCTAAGTAAGATGGAATGCAATGAAAAATTTGACTTATAAACGCGAACTTCCTTCATAACCTAACTCAGCCTAAGGTTAGAAAAAGTTGTTCATCAGGTCTTTTACATTTTTCTTTGTCATTTCCTAAAAATTTTATTTCATTTTCCTTTGTTATCGATGTATAGAATTAATTATAGGGGCACTTCCGCGGCGGCGAAGCGGCCGCCACAGGGCACAGCTAGTAAATTATATGATTGAAATAATTTATTTTTTCCCAAATATTTAAAAGGGGAAAAATATTTTTAAAAATCATAAATTCAATTTTCCCGCCAAAAACATGAGATATAAAAAATATTACAAAGAAAAATTATTGGCCTCAAAAAGATCTACAAATTTTTCATTGACAACTTTTGAACATATTCATTAAATTTTCCCAACAGTATTTTTCACGATTGAAAAGAAGACTACTTACCCTACAAAACAGTGGTCAACGGAAAATTTTCAGATCTTAAGGCCAATAATTTTTCTCTGTAATATTTTTTATATCTAACGTTTTTTGGTGGGAAAATTGAATTTATGCTCTTTCAACAGTATTTCTCACGATTGAAACGAAAACTACTTATCTTATCCAAAAATTGTTAATGGAGAATTTGTAGATCTTTTTAAAGCCGACAATTCTATCAATTAACATTCTTTTTATATCTCACATAGTTTGTCAGAAAAATTGAATTTTTTGATTTTCAAAAAGCTTTTTTGCTGGATAAATCAGAACTGTTGGTAAAAAATGGCTAATTAACGAACTTATCATTTCTTTTGATGCCTTAAACAAGTGCGCCAATGCGCAGTCCAATCCGATAATTCTTTCGAAAGTAATCGTGCCCACAGGTGACAGACGACGGACAACGAACGACGTACGCCGACGGACAATAGACAGACAGACAGACGAAGGCGTAAAAACCGTTTTTCCTCACACAGGGGTCTCAAAACGTTGGAATTTAATGAAAATTAGGAACGTGATTTTTCACATACAACCAATACCTTCTCATATGATGAGAATTTGAAAAGACGTTTTTAGAAAAAAAAGATAATTGTTCGAAGGAGCGAAATTTGTTATTGAGAGCATGTGTTCTAAAATATTATAGTTACAGAATTTAACAAAATTTTACATCGGAAATTGATGAATAAACATTTTAATAGATAAAAGCAAACAAAAGTGTCGGGAGTCGTCTTCAAATTGCCAAATCGGGGGGATCCAAACGTAAACAGTCAGGACCGTGAAAACCATTTCTTTCATTCTTTATTCGTAGTTACCCTGATGTGTATTATTGTTACTCTTGATATGCATTGATATTGAAAGATACGTGTTTATATTATTTATTTATTTGTAATTGAAAGAAAAAAATCAAACCACGATTCTGAAGAAATAATACTTTACTCAGGGCATTCGCTATCCTTCACCTGCGACCCGCCCAGTAGCTGAGGTTCGCCCTGGGTGAATTTGTTTCGGACTGACTTCGAGATATAGTAAATTATCAATTATTTTTCATTAAATTCATTTTTTTTCATGGTGGGTACGTGATGCATTTTAAAGGCGAATTTAAGGGAATTTATTAATCATGTTTGAGCCATCAAAATAAAAAATAACGTTTAGATGTAAATTGGCAATCATATTATTAAAAAAAAAACATAATGAAGTAAATTTACATGCTTGAATACTTCAAATCGCATTTAAAAATACGTGGCTTAAGAGCCCTCATGTGTAGGATCCGATTTACGAGGTGTGTCCGAAAAGTATCCCACCTACGTTCATATCTCCGTAGTGGTGCTATTCTTTGTCATCCGGGTCGTGGCATCCTTCGAAGTAGTCACCATTTGATTGAACCACACGCTCCCACCGGTGCTTCCACATCTTAAAGCAGTCCTTGAACGCAGATTTTGGAATTGCCTTCAGCTCGCGCGTCGCGTTACTCTGAATCGTCTCGATGTCGTCGAACCGCTTTCCTTTGAGCGCTATTTTCAATTTTGGGAACATCCAAAAGTCGCAGGGAGCTATGTCGAAACTGTATGGAGGCTGGCGAAGCTGTGCAATCTTGTGTTTCGCCAAAAATTGTTGCACAAGGTTCGATGATTGCGCTGGCGCGTTATCGTGGTGAAGAAGCCAGTCACCGCTTGACCAGAAAGGCGGTCGTTTTCTTCTCACAGCATCACGCAATCTTTTCAGAACTGCAACGTAATATTCTTTGCTGATCGCCTGCCCCTTTGGAGCAAATTCATAGTGTACAACACCCTCACAATCGAAAAAAATAATCAGCATTGACTTGACATGGCTCCGACATTGACGTGCTTTTTTCGGCCGTGGCTCACCTGGACGCTTCCATTGTGAATATTGTTGTTTAGTTTCAGGATCGTAATCATAATCTCATGATTCATCACCTGTAATAACCTTCTTAAGGACATTTCCATCATCATCGACCATTTCCAAGTTGTTCAGAGCGATTTCATAGCGAAGGTCTTTCTGCTCGGTTGTGAGCAATTTTGGAAAGAATTTCGCACAGATGCGAGTCATTCCCAAAATCTTCTTCAAAATTTCCCAAACAGTAGTTTTCTGTATTCCGAGATCATTTTCTAGTTCACGAACAGTCAATCGACGATCACCTTCAATTGCAAGTTGCACACGCTCGATGTTTTCCGGTGTTGTTGTCAGCGAAGGTCGGCCAGAACGAGGGTGTGTTTTGCCCATACTTTCGTCCTCAAAGGCCTTCTGTATAATTTCAATCGTCTCCATACAACTTTTGCCGAGATTGAAGCAAAATTTGATGCAAATTCATTGATCAGTTCTTTCTGACATTTTCAACACTACACAAATACGACGAACAGAAAAAACACGTTGGATCTTTGCTCTGTTGACGCCTCCTAGGCATTCAAATGAAAAGTACATGAAAGCGATTGCCACCAGATGAGATTTAATACCTGAATACCAGCAGGTCGTGCAGGTCGTGCAGGAGGTGCTTTCTCTTCGAATAAGGATATAAGTTTTGAATAAACAAAATAAATGTAGAGTGTTACCTGCAGAGGATATTAGAAGTAGAAATTGCGTTTAGAATAGATGTAGGGCATATCTTTGTATGTAAGCTAGAATAGGGTTTAATGAGCGAATGTTCATTCATTTCAAATGGAATCTTATTCTCCCTCCACGTATCACCCACTCCTTTATTATTAATTAAGAAATTGAATCAATTTATAAAGTTAACGTTGAGCAGGTAGGTTATATACATATAATTCAGAACCTCTACGTATATACATATTTGTAGCGCATGAGAAACTGAGTGGGCTTGTGAGGAATACAAGGGTTATGACAGGTTCTAAATGCGTAACAGATCACTACCTTATAGTTTCAGATATGAACCTCGGTCAAGGATGGAGGAGAAAAAGAATTAATAATAAGTCAAAGCAGACACAAGTTGAAATAAAGAATTGGCAGAAGCCAGAAGTTCAAATAGTGTATCGTAAAAAGCTGAGTAATTATTTGAAACATCACAAAGAATACTGGAAGATGAAATTAGGCAAAACAAATGTAGAGGGTACATGGATACTACTACGGGAGAGAATGTTCAAGAGTACATCTGAAGTGTGAGGTACTGCGGCTGTAGGAAGAAAGACTGGAGATGCTTGGTGGAATGATGAAACCCGCGTGATTGTCAACGAGAAAATGCAAGCGTATTCAAGAAAGCTAAATATTAAATGTCTTAGCGATGTGGAAGGGACTAGATGAGAAAATGATTGTAGGGATAAAAACAGGAAAGTCAAGATACCAGTCAAAGGAAGCAAGGATAGAATCAAAGCGGAAGAAAATGAAGAAATGCAAAATGATTCTGAAGGAAATAAGAAATTATTTTGGAAATGAGTTAAGAAAATAAGGAAAGGAAGTAGTAGCGCTGAGTTAATCGGAACTGAGCATGCTGTTAGTGAAATGGTATGGAACGTGTACAAAGTCAAGACTCCGTAAGTAATTTTTTCAAGAAATTGTATGGAGGTCAAGCTATGGAGCACAACAACCGTGAAACTGAAGAGGATACACAAGACAATCCCGTTTTAGGTGTCGGAAGAAGAATCGATATCAAAGACATTATATCCATTATCAAGGAACTAAAAATGGTGAGACTGCTGGTGTGGATGGTATCTCCGCTGAAATGATTAAGAGAGGTGGCGGATATTCGTTCGCATTGTTGAGTGAATTTATGAATATGTGTGCGGAGAATGATGAAATTCCAGATGATTGGGGGAAGGCGATTATTGTTCCACTCTACAAGGGAAAAGGTGATTGAGGTGACTGTATTAATCATATAGCTATCAGTCTGCTAAGTAACGTGGGCAAAACATTTACCAAAGTACCTATTTTTAATGTCATGGGAATAACTAAGGAAAGGATCTGGGAAGTTCAATGTGAATTTACACAGGAATATCATGTGCGTATCACATATTTAGCTTGAGACAGATCATAGAAAGAAGTTTGAAAGTAAACAGAAGAGTTTATCGTGCATTTGATGATCTAGAAAAAAATGATTCCGTGTTTCTTGGAAGTTTACTTACCGCTGACAGAAAAATAGATTTAGAGATATCCAGAATTTTGAACGAGTGTAGTAAGGTTATCGGCAGTGTTCAAGCTATTACTAAAAGAGAAATGTAACAAATAGAGCTAAAATTGCGATATATAATTCTGTGCTTTCCCCCACTGTGCTTCATAGTAGCAAGACCTGGACGTATCAACTTAGGAATAGGAGTGAGGTGAACGGGATTGGCTTGCAATTCCTGTGAAATGTGTGCGGTAAAACGCTAATGGACAAAGTGAATAATCAGTGGGGTCTCAAAGAATGTTGTGTAGACAAAACATCGTTTGACAAGAGTGGAAAGAATTTGCTGAGATGGTTTGGTCTGAGAAAATGGACGGAGGATGTTTTACGAATCCCGGCAGTATGACGTAGCTAGAAGCGAACGAGTCACACTTACACCGAAAGGGATTTGGCTTGATGAAAATAGTAGTCTGATATTAATGGTAATAATAAATTCCACTTACGAATAGAATCGAGGAAAACCACTAATGATGTGAGGAATAAAACTTCATTTACGATCTTCATTTTTTTAAGAAAGAGTTTTTGACAGACAAATAAAACTGCTCTCTGACAAATTGTCAGGAAATATTTACGATTATATATACTGATCATCATCCAATTACACGGCTCTAGAAATTATTTAAATCTATACTAGTGGAAATAAGTTCATTCTCAGGTTGTGATGTCAGTTGTCAGTTTTTGATAAGCTAGATAATCACAGTGTGTTTCAATTGCATTATGTTAAGGAGGATATAAATTTCAAAGCTAAAAGATGAGAAATTGACGCAATATTATTAACACATTGTTAGAAGAATCTGACTCAATTTTAAAGCACATGTATTGGAAGTTATTTCCACTAATGTACATTAAATTTTGTGAACAGAGTGCATTAAAATTCATACACGATAATTTCAAAGTGTGCTCCTTTGTGGTTCTCATTTCAGTAATCAATTGCTGTTTAGAAAATTATATAATTCACATGGGATTTCACTTTAATTGAGTTTTAAGACCTCATACGTGAATTATTTATCTTAATGTCGTGTTAAAATCCCTTAAGGAATATATTAAAATAAAAATATTCTAATACTGTTTTCCATACTTAAAATACAAACCCTGCCTCTTACAAGGAAATATTTGGAGGCAAGTTCACAGGTCTTCGTGAAAGCAACAATCTTGGCATCTCAGCTTTCTTTCGTAATCCGCGAAAAAAATAGTCTCAAAAATTTTCAAAATGCTTTAACTTTTTGAATTTTCATCCGAAATACCTGGATAACGAACTTAACCTTCAGTTTCTGACACTTAGAAAGTGTACCAAAAGCCAATCAAATAGATTAATTTTTTCAAAAGTTATCTTGCTCACAGACATACATACATACATACATACAAACATACATACATACATACATACATACATACATACATACATACATACATACATA
>JAUMHM010028267.1:0-16304 GCA_032362435.1 Melikaiella ostensackeni
CATTAATTACATTCTGCGCAATTAATTCCCAAAAAACACCTTCATTTTCGGCCTCCGAGGGTGGTGGACCCCCTTAAGGGGCTTGGAACGAATTTTGCCGAAGAGATATATTTAGATGACCGAAGAAGCAAGGAAAGAACATGAGCGGGACAGGAGGACGGGTGGCACAGTATCAGGAGCTAGAAGGGAACTGATAGAAGATGAGAGAGTGGACGAGAGAGAAGAAAAGGTTGCGGGGATAATGTTGAGGAGACTAAAGGTAGGAAGAGAGAGGGTGGCTGTCGTTTGTGTGTATGGGAGAAGAGGAAGGATGGAGAGTATTAAAGAAATAGATGAAGGAAAGGAATGAGAAGTTGGTGTTGATAGGGAGAGATTTAAATGCCTCGACCGGAGAGTTGGGAGGTGGGGGTATGGGATGAAGAAAGCGAGGCGTTTGTGAGAAACTCGAAGTACAGGGAGGTGGAACTGAGATGGTCAAATGCTTTGGACCTGGTAGGAGAGGAGGGATGGTTTATTTGTAACTGCAACATCAAGGGAGATAAAGAAGGGGAAATGACAGTCACAGGTAAAGGGGACATAGTGATATATTACATTCTGGCAGAAGAAAGAACAAGACAGTTGATAGCTAGAATGTAAGTTGGTAATGAGATAGACCCCGAGCACTTTCCGGTGATAGCGACATTAAGATGTAGAGGCCCAAGACGCGGCAGGGGGAGGGAGGAAGGAATGGGGGGAAGGAAATTGGAAATGGACACTTGGAAAAAGATAGGTTGAGAGAATTTAGAGCAAAAATGGAAAATGAGGAGGCAGGGAGTATGGAACATGAAAGAGTAGACATGCCGCTAGAAAAATTTAAAAGAGTGATTGATAAAGTAAGGGAGGGGTGAGACCAAAAGGAGACAGAGAGAAAGGTAGTTGTTGCTGGGACAATGATTGCATGGAAAGTAAAGATAGGATGAAGGAGATTGCAGGAGAGTGTAAGAAAATGGAGAAAGGGGAAAATTGTGAAATGGGAACTTAACCCTAGAAAAAGAGACTACGAAAGAGTTTTGAGTGAAAAGAAATAGAGGGAGAAGGAAAGGTACATGGGAGAGATCGAGAAAGTGGTAAGGGAAGGGAAAGAATGACTGGTAAGGATGGCTTTGAGAATGAAGCACTGGAATATGGTGAAGGGGTAAAGGAAGAGGTGTGGAAGATTCGCAATAAGGTTTGGAGAGGCGAAAGGAAAAAGGGTAGATGCATATAGAGGTATCACACTCATGTCAGTGGGAAATAAAATTCATGCGGAAGTGCTTATGAAGAGGCTGGAAAGACTGGTGAAAAAAAAAGAAGTATACCACACAACCAAACGAGGTTTAAAAAAGGGATGTGAACCACAGGTAACATTTACGTGCTCAATAGGAACTTGGGGCGGGAGGAAGGGAAACTAGTAGCACTCCGTGTGGATTTCAAAGCAGCATTTGACTTTGTGAACAGGAGGGTGCTATGTAATGCCATGTAAGAGAGAGGTGTAGAAGGAGGTTTTATAGAGAGGATAAAAGACATTTGTGCAGACCAAGATAAGGATAAAGATATAAGAAAAGAAAGGAGAGTAGTCTTGCTACCTATGTTTTTGGTTCGAAGCAAGAGGAGGAAAAGAGCTGCAAGTGAGAAAGAGATTGGAATGTACGAGTAAAGTAATGGGACAACTGTGGGATATAGGAAAGAGAAGGTTCAAGGACGATTGAAGGATGAGAGTGTGGATGTTTGACTTGTTAGTATGTATAATGGTTCTATAAAGACTCTTAAATCCATGAAAGGAAGAGAGTCTAAAGAATTGAAGAAGAAGTAGCCCTTCAATAAATTATCTGTCAACGGCTTTTGGTCTTAACCTTCTTCTCTTTCTTTACGCAAAAGTTTCATAAATGAATTTTTGGATCCGTTTTTCGCCGGATATGAATGTTCAAGACAAAAATGTGAAAACTTACTGGTTACTTTGAATACTGCAAAAAATTTCAAAAACAGAGGATGAGAAAAAAGGTGTTTAAATGCAAGTAGAGGAATGCATTGAGAAGGAGTTGAGTGTCACTTGCAAATATCTAGGTGGTCGATAATCCTCGAAAGGAGGTACCTCATTCCCAATACAATATTTTCGTAGTTCAGATCTGTACGAGTGGTTGAGTTCTCGAATCTCGAATCCCGAACCGATACTTTACCCGATTCCTCTCGTAGAAATAGATACAGTTACATATACAGTTCCAATCTTATCGTTACAGTACAACGAGAGCGACAACTTTTCCAATTTCCCACATCCCGACTCGGCAAGCTTTTATAGACAAACTCAAACCTTTGACCTCAGCCACCTTAACCCTCCCTTCAAACACACCTTTAAAAGGAGAAAACTACCCCCGGATCACAGGTTGCAGTCCACTTATGTAATAAGAGTTTCTCCTCAACGATGCGATTTTCCGACGGGAAAATTTCACTGAGAAATTTATTGCGATGCGGTATTAGAGCACTTGGTGAAAACGGCTAGGGGTTAAAATGATGGCTAAGTTCGAGCCCTTGAAAAATGAATTTGAATTTTGCGAACGCGGCGACTTTCGCAGTTTATAAGTGGGAGGGATAAGAGTTCCAATATGTGCTGATTGTAGTTTAATAAAAAGTTAAATGCGTTTTGGAACTGAAATGAAGTTCGAGGAAATGTTTTGACTTTTGAAGATCTTCCAGTTAGAGTTTTTTTCCTTTAGAAAGCTTGTTTATTTACGAGCTCTGAAAGCTTTCATGGAAGACTAAGCTTATGTGAATATCAGCCAGATTATGAATATAGTTTTGCCATATTTATAGTTTGAGGAGAGGTTGCACCAAAATTTTGCATGCCAAATTGCATACAAATTTGCAATATTATATATGAGTTTATATGAGTTTCGCAATTTTTTTCTTATGACAATTTCAAAATAGATTTAGATTCCAAAATAGAAAAATAATTGTTGTTTTAAATGATAGCTAAAATAATTTCTTCACTGCGGAATAGGGAATAGGCTTTCCAGAATTTTATTAAAAGAGAGGATGTTGCCTAAGTTTTATCAAAAATGTCTTATTTTACAGAATATATACTAACTGAAATATTAGAAATTTTTAAATGGTGTTACGTGTATGGGATCATATAGTCCGATAAATTCCCGAAATTTTATATGCAGCCGTTTCCGAAAAGTTATGAAATTTAAGTCCCGCCCGTTTTACCCATTCCCATTACTTGATAGATTTTTTCGAATAATACTAGGATAAAGTCATTTCATCGGAGTAGTATTTAGTACCGCTTCAAAATTCTAGTTGCTGGTGTTGAGAGATGGGGAATTGAAATAAAGATCGAATTTCCACTAGGTGACATGTTCCAAAATACAAATTCGCACGAAAAGTGAGAAATTAATGAAAAAAGAATTTTGCGAATGATAATTGGTTATACGATTCATTTGTAATAAATTGAGGAATCTGAAAATTATGAATAGAGATAAATAATTTAGATCTTAAGGTGATTAACTAGGCTTAAAAGTCTGTACCCGAAGTTTTGTTTCCACTCGGTGACACTTAAATTTTGAAAGAGAACGTTAAAACAAATCACTTCAAATAATCTAAAACAAAATTTTAAAAAATTAATTTTATTCCTCTGTAAGTGTTCACATAAGCACAAGAGGTAGGTAGGTAGGTAGGTAGGTAGGTAGGTAGGTGGGTAGGTGGTTGGGTGGATGAATGGATGGATGGATAGATAGATAGATAGATAGATAGATAGATAGATAGATAGATAGATAGATAGATAGAGGGATGGATGGATGGATGGATGGATGGATGGATGGATGGATGGATGGATGGATGGATGGATGGATGGATGGATGGATGGATAAATAGATAGGTAGATAGATTTATTTCACACATGTATATCCTTTTGATAATAGAGAATCGGCTACAAATAGCACTCACGTAATATTTGAGTTGTAAAGATTTTCTTTCGTTTCATTTACTCACTGTTTATTTTTTGTTGAATTATTTTTTCAATTTTCAACACTATAGAGTATATTAGTTTAAAATTATGAATTTGAAAGAAATCGAAATCAATATTTCTTACTCAAAAAAATGTACTTGAAAGATTTTGCATTGAAACTTTTGGATTCTTAAATCTTTCTGAATTGGAGCCGTTTTTTTGGAATATATCAGATTCAAAAACTCAAAATTTTTAATGCCTAAAATATAGATTTATTGCTTATGTTTGGTGGAACTTTATGTTTATAATTATATGAAAATTGTTCAATTTTAGGTACCGTAAAGCCGGGCAAGGCGGGACATTCTTTCAGGTTTTTCTCAATGTATTGCCGGAAGGAATGAAAATTAGATATTTCTGCTTTTAATCTATAATGTCAATCTCTTCCTCTTTCGTATTCTGAAGTTAAAACATTTAGTTTATCAATAAATAACTAGTTATCGCAGTTCAAAGTGTGTCCGCCTTGTCCCCCTCAGTGTGGAGTTAATTTGCCCACATTGCGAAAAAAAAATTAGTAATCGAAACTAAACCGTTTTGTTGAGCTGCTTTTGTTGCCACAGAAAGATTTTTGTTGTTCACACAAAATTATTTGGTTGGTCTCACACATTATTTTGATGTCACAACAAAATCATTTTGTTGAATCTTGTTTTGTGGTCCCAAACAAAGTTTTGTTAAGTCAACAAGACTATTTTGTTGGGCCAACGAGATACGCGACTAGAGAGACGCACTTTTCCAAAGAACGCAAGAACGTTTGTTTCCAATGAGGCAGATATTTAATACTGTGAGTGGAAATTGTAATCGGGATGAAACTGTGTTTCGTCTCAAGTTAATGAAACATAATAATGATGAAAGAGAACAATAATAACTGTGTTAAGTTAAAAGAATAGATAGCTGACAATATCATGTGAGAATTTTTAGATGAGTAGTTTTTACATCGACTGATACTGATAAGTAAACAACAACTCCTGAAAATGCTAACTTATGTGCGTTTCAGTTTGATATTTTACATTCACAATAAATATATGATTAAATATTTAAACCCAATTCAGTATCCAAATCCCTTTTCGAATCACGTTAATAAAAAAACAATACAGCTATGTTAGGACAAACAACAGTGAGAAAAACAGATATTCATTAAAGCAGACAATAACTAATATCTGGAAATTAAACTACGACAGATATCTGAGATATTATGGTGCTATATCAGAAATATCCAAGATAATATGGTATAATATCTCAGAAAATTGTCCCATATTTCTATATCCAGATAATTTTGAGTTTTCGTTTGTTTTAATATCTATATTTCTCAATGAAAAGTAATTGAGTCAAGCCTACAAAACGATTTGTCGATCCTAACCAACAAATTTTGTTGAGCCAACAAAACATTCTATTGGGCTAACAAAGTAATTCGGTTCAGCCAACAAAATTTTTGTTGGTCAAACAAAACAGATTTCTCAGTGCAATATCAACAAAAAGGCAAAAATATCTATTCTATGATACCAAGTGGCGAAACATTCTAAATTGAAAGCCTCTATCGCTATTTTAGAGTAAATCAAACAAATATGTGGGCGTACGCATGGAAAGGGGTCATATTGTCGGTATGGAGCTACGTATAGGCTCATATATTCGGATAAATTCATGGCATTTTAAGCCCAAGACAAACCCAACTATCTCATGACTGACTCGTGACTCGCTTTTTAGCCTAAAAGTTGAATAACAAGTCACAGGGGCATTTTTGAAGTGGGAACTTCGAAAAACCGCTTTTCGAGAAAAATTTATCCAAACTTGGCGAGTGTCGTAAGCCACATGTTATACTTTTTCTTCGAACATAAAATATACCCACTTTTGGTTGCTTTTGGGACATGAGTATAGTACCAATAGATTCAGAAAACGATATTCCTGACCCTGACTTAGGAAAACGCGAATATTTTCTAAACTAGAACCGGCCTAAGGGCCCTTTTCACGCGGACAACCACATTATGACGAGTAACAATATAAGGAGACATTTCCGTGAATAGCATTTTGCAACTGCTCGTTGGAGTATTTAATTAAACAGGACGATCCCAATTGGGGTGTTTAGATAATTTTATTAAGATGATGTGCAGTATGATAGACAACATAAATATCCAAAAAAATTGGAAGTAAAGTTCAGCAAGTGTTCTTTCTTTCTACTTAAGCAAAATATAGAAAATTACAGGCTTTTATAAATATTTTTATCAAAATTTACGCACGAAACTGGAGCAAACAACTGCCAAAATAAAGTTTTAACATTTATTTTACAGAAAGCAATCGAAAATCTTTTAGATTTTTATTCAGGAAAAAGAAATCAAATGTATACGTCCATATTGAAACGCTTTGTCGATTATAGTTTCCGAGATATTCGCATTTTCGTAACTAAGGGTCAAAAGTTACGGTTTCCGGTTTTCAATAGGGGATGATACTTCAACATTTGCTTAATCAATTATCACTATGAACATCCGTCGGAGGCAACCAAAAGTGGGATTAATTTGCTTTTGAAAAAAAGTTAAAACAGCCCACTTTGTCGCTGCTTATTGAATGAGCAGTAGGGTAGAAGTGGGTAATACGGCGGGCATAACATATATCAATTGATAGAAAGAAAAACATAATCTATAATGTTGCTTTTAGAAATATCTTAAAATATAACAAATCATTGAACATGTAAAAATGTGAATTATAAATTAAAACTCAATACTCGAAGTAATAAATATATAACTCCATACAAATGCTAGTGAGTTATACATAAATTTAGAATAAAGAGGACTTAAATTCTAAAGCTAGTTACAAAAATTTAGATGGCTAGAATCAGGTAAATCATTTAAAACTACAGTTGGCTGATAACAGGCGTTTGCATTCCAGTTGGTCTACATTTATCGGAAATTCTCCGTTTCTTTGCCATCCAAGTGTTGTTTCTGGCGTTTACGGGAATTCACGAGGGTGTCATTAAACGTTTTATACATAGTCCATATCAATTTTCGGATCCTTTCCGGGATTAAATTGGAGTCAGAAAAGCGACACAGCACCAATCCCAGCTGATTAATGAGACAAATGCAAACTTTGAGTTTTATAGGACGTTATTTGCCTTTAAAAATTCGTCGAGTACTACTGTTAGAAAATACTTGAAAAATCAGTCATTTTTCATTTATACATGTGCATTAGGGCACAGTAAAAAAAACTCTTTCTCATTTCTAATTGGAAGGAGGTGGGAAACTTGTTAATTGGGTTGAAAATGAGTCCCCCAAAGTTTCAATCAAAAAATTCCTTTCTCACCCGTATCGATGTTATACATGGAAATAACGAAAAATTGCACAATTATTATTATTTCATGAGAAAAACAATAATGCTAAGGTCGAAATTTGTAGAAAAAATTGTATAATGCAACTAGATTTGTAACTATATAGTTTATATCCTGTCATAAAATTCCTTATGCCCCCAAAATTAATTTAAAATTACAAAAAATGATAAAAACTTGAATTTTTCCTTTTTTCTAACAGCTGTCGCACGTTTCTCGACTCCCTGCTTATCAAAAATTTAATATATGTGACTGGAAATGTATGTAGGTCATTCTATTCAGAGGGATCTTTTCGACATTCCGGTTTATTTTTCAAACACTATTCATTTTCAATTGTTGAAAATTTGCATAGTGGTAATTTCGCACGTAAGTAATAACAGAAAAAATTTTGTAACCGGTTTCCGTAAGTTGAATGTATATGGAAGCTTCAAATGGGTCATCTCCGAAGCCTTTTTGCCATGCCCACGTGGAAGGTTTCCCCGGAAAGTACTCC
The DNA here is from genome assembly GCA_032362435.1 of Melikaiella ostensackeni. Taxonomy (NCBI): domain Eukaryota; kingdom Metazoa; phylum Arthropoda; class Insecta; order Hymenoptera; family Cynipidae; genus Melikaiella; species Melikaiella ostensackeni. The sequence continues at coordinate 7,819 of JAUMHM010028267.1, forward strand.
ACGAAAATTCTACGGAAATTCCGTTGACTTCCGTGGAAATTCCACTAACTTTCCGGCTGCATATTCCAGCTTATAATGGACCAGGAAATTCCGAGAAAACGCTATACTATTTTCACCTCTGCCCCCGGTCGATTCCCGCAGGTTTCGACCGTCGTCCCAACATATTCCGTTTGCACCAGGTGTAAAAAAATACATTTTCCTCGAGGAAGTTGACTTTTCAATACAAATTAGTCGTTCGCCTGGGGTGACCGAGATGACCCCTCATTGTACAATACCTTCCGTGTACACCAGATGTAAAAAATACATCTTCCTCGAAGAAGTTGTGCAGTTCAACTCTATGACAATCAAGGCCGCGCAGTAGAGTTATGCCGTAATTCCAGATGCGCACTAGAGTTATGACGCATTTTCGGCTGCGCAGGAGACTTCTGTGGGCATTATGGTTGCGCAGTTCAACTCTATGACACTAAAGGCTGCGCAGTAGAGTCAAGTCGTACTTACGGATGCGCACTAGAGTTATGCCGCATTTCCGACTGCGCAAGATACTTCTGTGAGCTTATGGTTGCGCAGTTCAACTCTACGACACTGAAGAGTTATGTCGTGCTTCCAGATGCGCACTAGAGTTATGCCGCGTTTCCGGCTGCCCAGGACACTTCTGTGGGCTTCTTGGTTGCGCAGTTCAACTCTGTGACACTAAAGGCTGCGCAGTAGAGTCGAGTGGTACTCACGGGTGCGCACTAGAGTTATGCCGCATTTCCGGCTGCGCAGACCAATTCTCTGGGCTTTATGATTGCGCACATCAACTCCATGATACTAAGGGCTGCGCAGTAGAGTCAAGTTGTACTTCTGAATGCGCACTAGAGTTATGCAGCATTTCCGACTGCGCAGGACACTTTTGTGGGCTTTATGATTGCGCAGTTCAACTCAATGACACTAATGGCAGCGCAGTGAAGTCAAGTCGTACTTTTGGATGCGCACTAGAATTATACTGCATTTGCGGCTGCGCAGTTTTATAGTGTTTGTACTTGCGCAGTTCAACTCTATGACACTCAAGTCTGGGCAGTGAAGTTATGTCGTACTTCCGGGTACGCACTATAGTTATGTCGCATTTACGGCTGCGCAAGACACTTCTATGGACTTTATGGTTGCGCAGTTCAATTCTTTGACACTACTGGCTGTGCAGTAGACTGATATCGTACTCCCAGATGCGCACTAGTGTTATGAAGCATTTACGGCTGCGCAGGACACTTCTGTGGACGTTTTGGTAGCGCAGTACAATTGTATAACACTTAAGGCTGCGCAGTAGAGTTAAGTCATACTTCCAAAGCGTACTAGAGTTATGCCGCACTTACGTCTGCGCAGTACACTTTTGTGGGCTTAATGGTTGAGCAGTACGATTGTATAAAACTTAAGGCTGTGCAGTAGAGTAATGTCATACTTGCAATAAAATAATGATGCATTTTCGCCAGCGCAGTAGACTTACGTGGCATTCAAGGTTGCGCATTATAGTTATGTCGCATTCACGGCTGCGTAGTAGGCTTCTGTAGCATTACCGTAGTGCATTTGTTATGTTTTCGTTATTGTTGCGAGTTAGATGTGTATGACTATTAAGGCTGCACAGTAAAGTTATACTATAGTTACAGATGCGCTGTAGTGTTATATGGCATGCATCTGGAAGTAAGACCTAACTTCCGTGCGCAGCTTTAAATGTCATTCAATCGTAGTGCCTAACCATAAACCCTATGAGAGTATACTGCGCAGCCTTAAGTGTTATACAATTGTACTGCGCAATCATGAAGCCCACAAAAGTGTACTGCGCAGACGTGAATTCGGCATAACTCTAGTACGCTCCGGAAGTACGACTCAACTCTACTGCGCAGCCTTAAGTGTTATACAGTTGTACTGCGCAATCATGAAGCCCACAGCAGTGTCCTGCGCAGTCATAAATGCGGCATAACTCCAGTGCGCATCCGCAAATACGACTCAACTCCACTGCGTAGAGCTGAGTGTCATGTAGTTAAACTGCGCAACCATAAACACTTTAGAAGTCTACTGCTTACCTGGAAATGGGGCATAACTCTAGTGCGCATCCGGAAGTACAACTTAATTCTACTGCGTAGCCTTTAGTGCCAAAGAGTTAAACTGCGCAACCATGAAGCCCATAGAAGTGTCTTGCGCAGCCGTGAATGCGTTATAACTGTAGTGCGCACCCGGAAGTACGACATAACTCCACTGCGCAGACTTGTGTGTCATAGAGTTGAACTGCGCAAGCATAAACACTATAAAAGTCTACTGCGCAGCCGCAAATGCGGCATAACTCTAGTGCGCATCCGGAAGTACAACTTAACTCTACTACGCAGCCTTTAGTGTCATAGAGTTGAACTGCGCAACCATAATGCCCACAAAAGTCTCCTGCGCAGCCGAAAATGCGTCATAACTCTAGTGCACATACGGAAGTACGGCATAACTCTACTGCGCAGCCTTGAGTGTCATAGGGTTGAACTGCAAACTTCTTCGAGGAAGATGTATTTTTTACATCAGGTGCACACGGAAGGTATTGTACAATGAGGGGTCATCCCAGTCACCCCAGGCGAACGACTAATTTCTATTGAAAAGTCAACTTCCTCGAGATAAATTAATTTTTTTACACCTGGTGCAAACGGAATATGTTGGGACGACGGTCGAAACCTGCGGGAATCGACCAGGGGCAGAGGTAAAAATAGTATAGCGTTTTCTCGGAATTTCCTGGGTCCATTACAGGCTGGATTATGCAGCCGGAAAATTAGTGGAATTTCCACGGAAAGTCAACGGAATTTCCAGCTGGAATTTCCGTGGAGTACTTTCCGGGGAATCCTCCCACGAGAGCGTTCATAGCGCTTTTTTTAGAATGTCCTTGCTTTTTAAATTTTTAAGCGGTATGCTCCAAAAATTCAATAGTTTAGCTAAAACTGTAGGTACTTCATAATGTTCCAGCATGAAGCCTTCTTAACAATAAGAACGTTAAAACTTTGTCTTCAGATTTTCCTCAAAATATAATGACATTGGATTATCTTGCTTTAACCTGCTTAAAGGTATGTAAATAAAGCTTCACTTTCCATGAATTCAAACTTCAGACCTCTGTATTAATTTTTTACCCATATTAGTTCATATATGTGAAAATTTTTTCTTGTAATGCTTAACTGAAATCATTATTTTGTCGCGTCTAAAAATTCCGATTCATCTCTGAAGCCTCGTTTTTTAGAGAACTGCAAAATAATTCTAAATACTATGACCATAATGGATTATGAAAAGTGTTTGTATATTAAAAGATCCTATAAGAAAATTGTTTAATTCAATTACATTGTTAATAAAATTAGAAAATTATGCACGTGGTAATCTCCGAAGCCTGCAGTTATCAAGCCTTTTTCGGCTGGGGCTCGGAGATTTTATCTTGTTACAGTATTATTCAACAATAATATGGATAACTATTTTGTTTTAATCTGGTGTTAGATTATTTTCTTAACTTAAACATGCATATTCATGTTAAATAAATGACTCAAATATAAACAAGTAAATAAAAAATGCCCTCATAAACATTCATCTTGGCTTACTCTATATTGACAAAATTATCAGTTTTAAAAATATGATTGTTTATCTAAAAGAAAATTGCCTAAATAAGCTCGCTGTTGATTAGAATGAATGAAGTTGTACTTAAGAAACATGAATAATTTATTTAATTAAAAATTTAATTGTAATAAACAATTTATTCAAACAAATTCTTCAGTATATCAGTTTGTTGTGGAAAAAATATGTCTTGAAGTTGTTATAATTTATTATTAGAATGGTATAAGTAACGGAAAGATGTTCTAATTTGAAAATTCAGGAATAACTTATAAAGTTATAACCAATTTTCAAACCCATATGTCCCATGGGCAGACCAGTTGACACAGTAAAAAAGTTAATGTTGGAATGAGAACATTTCATCAAAAGACGATTTTTCTTGAAAAATAATTAAAAATTCCGATTGTTCAAACAATTTTTGCTCGAACAGTTTGTTTAAAAATGTAAGTTACGAAAAAATTAATAGCACCATTCGATTTTACAGAAAAAATTACATACAGTCTGTGTGTAAGGCAATATTTTTCTCAACCCTATTTGTTACGTAGTATAATTAAATGTGCAAGCGGGTGTCGTACGATGTGATTGTTCATTTATACTACCATATATAACCAACCGGGCCAAAAAAAAATTGTCCAACACATGAAATCTATGAAATTTTTCCCGTAGAATCAAATAGAGCTATTAGTGTTTTCCTAGCAAGCATTTTCAAATGAATCGTTTGAACAAGCTTGTTTAAATAATCGAAAATTTAAATTATTTTTCATGGAAAATCGTTTTTTAATTAAATGCTCTCAGATACCACGCTTCGAGTAAATCCAATAATTTTTTGGAATAATTGTCCGTCATATTTGATCCGCTATTTTGTTTTTTGAAATTTGGACTTCAGATCAGGAATAAGCTTCCCAAAAGACCATACATAGGCGTAATTAAAATTCATTTTTTCATCTTTCAAGGGGTTTGTCGACTTTTGGCCACGAAGCCGGGTCTCTTGGCCTACTTTGAACTGATGCGGTACAAAACTATCCCTGAAGTATCAATATTTTTAAGAATTAATTTTGCGCAAATCACCTGCCTTTCAAAGGTCGTATGTATTCATTTCAAGGAAGAGAGATTTATGAATCTCAAAAAAATTTCGCCACAAAAGGCGAACTAGAAAAGGTCCCTTCAGTGGAATCACCCATGTAGGACAGCAAAATACATAAAAATATTCGAAAAATTGTCATAATAGCGAGGAAACCGATCCTTTAATATTTTTTATGGGTTATTTTAATGGTTTTTTATGATTTATGGTTTAGGTTATAAGTTCGTTCTCAACTGTCTTTTCAAATCGCTTCTTTCGAAGCAAAGTGAGATTCCTAAAGACCTTGCATAGTCACCTCGCGCTGACCATGTCTTTGAAGCAAAGTTTTTGCAGCTTATGTGCAAATCCTTTCGGTGTGGAGAAACATGGAAAAGGAACTGATTTGATGCCTCTGACGGAAAATCAGCAAGTAGCGTTTTCTGATTCGCCCAAAAGCATTGAAATCTGTGGTGCTTGTTGAAAAGAATGTAGAAATCTCAATTTACAGTCATCCAGAGTTGTAGAAGAGCCTGGTATTAATGTCGAGGAAGAGATGAAAGAGGACCCAGATTTTTTGCATGCCAATGAGAAATGAAAAAAAAAGGATGCAATAATGAAAATCACTTAGTGAGTCTCGAAGTCCTAAATCGAATAAAAAAAATGAGAGCAGAAGGGCACTGCATATTCAGAAAAGATTTGTCTACACACGCTTGCGCCTAAGCCTTGGAGTCGCAGACAAATCATGCGAGAATTCGGTGCTTCTGACGGTGAAGCCCGAAAAGCAAAAGACTCAGTTGCCAAAAGTGGAGTTTTGACTTTTCCGGAAGCCAAGCGAGGAAAAAAATTGGCAGAAGAGACTGAAAATTCGGTAAGAAACTTCTACGAAGATGACGAGAATAGACGACTGATGCCAGGTAAGAAATATTTTATATCTGTCAAAAAACTAGACGGTATTCGTGAGCAAATACAGAAGAGACTGATTCTGTGCAATCTTTCAGAATTATATACCAGATTTATAACCCAACACGAAAATGTGAAGATCGGATTTTCAAAATTCACACAACTAAGACCAAAGCACTGTGTCTTAGCTGAAGCAAATGGAACTCACAATGTTTGTGTCTACGTTTATCATGAAAACGTAAAGTTAATGTTAAATGCGATTGATATCAAAAATTTTACTGAGAAGACTGACAGTAGATTTCCAGATTACCACGACTGCCTGGAACAAATCATGTGCAGTGAGCCCGTTGATGCTTGTCATTTTAACAAATGCGAATCTTGTCCTGACATTGAAAATTTTAAAAAGTACCTGATTGATCTATTGGACGTGAATAGTTTCGATGTAGTGACATATCAAGTTTAGCAGCAAACTGATAGAATCACTTTGAAGACCGCAATAGCAAACACAGATGCTTTCGTGAAAGAACTCTACACTAAACTTAAAAACCTGAAGCCTCACGCATTTTATGTGAAACAACAAGGTTTGTTTCTAAAGCACCTTAAAGTTATATTAAAAGAAGGAGAGTTCTTGATTTTGCTTGACTTCGCTAGAAATTATGCTTTCATCATTCAAAATGCTGCGCAAGCTTTCCATTGGAATAATAATCAAGCAACTATATCTACAGTAGTTATTTTTCACAAAGAAGGAAACGAAGTGAAGCATGTTAGCATGGCAATCATCTGAGATTGTATGAGCCATGCCGCTGTAGCTGTATATACATTTCAAGAGCGCATTCTTTTAAATCACAAAAAAGATTTTGGAATTTCTGCAGAAACACATTTCCAAGCAACTGCACATGGAAAAGGTCCAAGGGACGGGATTGGTGGAAATTTGAAAAGACTTGCGGCAGAAGCTAGCTTGCAGCGCTCAACACAGAATTCAGTCCTAACTGCGATAGAGTTATTCGAATGGGCTAAAAATCATTTAAAGGAAACAGTAATTCTTTTGAGTTCGAAGGAAGCTCACATAGAAATGACCAAAAAACTAGAAAGTAGATTCACTGAAGCAATTACAATTCCTGGCACCCTAAAATACCACGCATTCATTCCAAACGAAAACGGACAATTGTAACTGAAAAAAACTTCATTCGCAACAGATCATGATCTGTTCCCGAATACAGTCAAAAAGCCTAAAGTTCGGAGAAGCAAACAATGCGCAAAAAAGGTAAACTAAATAAACTATGATGAATTTAGTGCAGCTTTGCTTGAGAATCATGCATACAGCCAAGTCCCCGGTTGGACTGGCCGGACTGTACGTGCGCGCGAGGGAGGGTTTCGCTCGGATACGAGTATATTTGCATAACCGCATCACTATTGTCAGTCCCATAATGTCGACCAACAGTTTTATTGGAAAAAAGTCAAGCTTTCGTTTGAGAATACTTTAAAAAAAATCGAGAGTACCCGAAGAGTAGAAAATGTTAAATAAACATTTTACATGGTAATTTGCTTATAAAAATTGAAAAATTAGGAACAGTGGATTTCATAGAATGAAAGGTAATGAAAAACGTTGAAATATTTTTTCTCACAATCCATATGAATTGCATGCAAATTTTTTTATCCATTTTTCTCGAACCTGGCTTAAAAGCGCATCTTAACGCTTGGGCAAATAAGCTTTTGTGATAACCTTTCATTGAAAAAAACACGTCTGGCCCTTCCTTTATTTGAGAAACTTACTTTAAATAAGTTATTTAGAGTCTTGATGAGCCTTATCTTATTGACACAAACTTCATCTCATTAATCAAGCTCTTGGAATGTAACAGGTGTGTATAAATGTTATGTTACCCCGTTACGTGTACGTTGTAGAACAGTTATAAGGACATCAAAATATTAATTAATCAAATACCCTGGTCGATGAAATGACATCAATATTTCATAAATATAAATATATATATATATGTATGTTATAGAATACTACATATATTTATTACATAACACTACAAAATAACCAAAAATGAGCAAAACCGATGACTTGAGTTGTTTATGTTGGAAGAGTTTTACACATGATACTTTTTTTTAGTATATTTTTGTGTAGAATATCTTCACCTAGAATGTTTTCCATAAAGCAGGAAGAATATTTAAATAATAATAATAATAATAATAATAATTTTGTGTATGATCTACTTTGTGCAAAAAATATTTCATTTACTGTTTTTAATATTCTGTATAGGAAAAATACAGTCAGTATACTTTGTGTACAATATCTTCTGTGTAGAATAAGTTTGAGTAGGAACGAGGGTCACTCGGCCTACACTATACAGTTACGAATCCAGTTACAGTATACAACTTTTACTACCAATCCAGGCCTTATAAATATTGTTTTTCTCATACAATAATGAGAATTGTGCGATTTTTCGTTATTTTCATGTATAACATCGATGCGGGTGAGGAAGGAAATTTTTCTTAACGAAACTTTAAGGGAGTCATTTTGTACCCAATCACAAACTCTTCCACCCCCTTCCATTTAGAAATTTAAAAAAAAGTTTTTTTCACTGCGCTCTAATATATATTAAATTTTGCCAATTATATTATATACGTAAACAATACAACTGCAGAAATTAATGCACACCTACATGAAAATTCATGTAAAATTATTTAAATTTGATGTACGTAAATGGAAGAAACTTCCAATGCGTATATTAAAATTGACTGAATTTTCAAGTCTTTTCTACCAGTCTGCCATGTGACGAATATGGATTTTCTGTTCATGTCCTCTAATCAGACAAAGGGTGAACTTCCGATTAAGGTTTACCTCCAAAGAAACATCGTAGTTGTTTCGATATCGAATCCGACCAAACAAGAAGACCCAAAGGTGCTCCTTGATGGATAGGAC
>JAUMHM010028278.1:0-16304 GCA_032362435.1 Melikaiella ostensackeni
GAGCCTAAAAGTCGGCATTGGTGCCAAAAAAGGATCCAAAAACAGCTCAAAATTCTGATTTGCTTATATTTATGTCTAGTGCATATTTAATTTCAAGGGTAGTTTTTTGGTGATAGGGATGTTTTTTTGAAAATTAATTTTTGCAGTTTTTGAGAGCCCAAGAAAAGCCCAAAATTCTGGTGAGTTTCATTTTTTTAATTTCCCAAATTAACTGTAGTGGAGGTGCTGGCGGCCAGCACCTCCACCCAGATGTCGGTTTATTGAAAAAAAATAAAAGAGTCCAAAAATCGGGATTGGTGCGCAAAAATAGCCCAAAAATTGCCCAAAATTCGGGAATGAGAAAAATGTTTAAATTCCATTGTGGAGGTGCTAGAGGAACGGACCTCTTTCTGAACTGTTAGGTTGTGGTTACTAAATCAGATCATTCCTATATCTATAAATAAATGTTTGATGAACTAGTAATATTGAACGTGATATAGATATTAGTTTGATTCGTTTCAATAAAGTACTTTTTGTTAAAGGAACCTTATGTAGTAGATCCTAGTTAAAATGTATTACTGTGTATAGTGGAGATTAGATTCGGAATAAAATGCGTCGTGTACTCGTAGTACTCGTACGTATGACGCAAGCGCAGTAGCGCTGTGCCGGCATTTCGCGCCAATCCGTTACTCAACTCCACTCGCCCTGATTTGCACTGTCTTTTTGTGTAATTCGTGTGATTAGAGTATGTTTTTTATTGTACGCGGATGTTTTTAAGATGGAAACTTATGTCGACAGGGTTTCTAGTCGAATGCTCAAATGAATTTTCTGTAGTATGTAGCTGCTTATGTTTTTACTCCCAGAATTTTGCCAAATTATATTACAAGAATCATTGGATTTTTTTTATTCTGGAAAATCTTATTGACATTTATAAACATTTTTTATTTGATTATGCAAAGCATAATAGATTTTACAATTAGGTCAATGGCTTTCTAATAAAAAACACAAAGATTCTGAAGGTAATAAATGTGAAAGTAATAAGTGTTTTGAATTGTCTAGCTTCAAATTTTGAACAGAAATCACAAATTAATTCAATGTTTCCGTGATTACTTCCTATATTACCCGTGAATGGTTATTATTACATATGAAATAATAACATAAAACTTGAATATGAAAAAATTCCCTTGTGAACAGTAATTCTTCAAATTTCAATATTCGAGAGTACAAATATTTTTTGAAAAACACTTTTCAAAAGTTTAAATTTAAAACATTTTATAATATAAATAGCTGATTATATAATATACAGACATTTCAATCTAAGTTTCATGAGATCATATTTTATTTCATAACGTATCAATTGACAATTTTGTAATTCAAAATTTCTAAATCCACCTATTTATATAAAATGTTCATGAAGTGAAAAAATTGAAAATATATTTCTCGCACTTAATCCTGGCTTTTCAGCGAAACAGTTTGGCTGAAATTTTTTACGACAAGATACAAGCGGTTCGATAGCTCAGTCAATTAGTGCGTTCGCTAGTAGATATATACGGTTTAGGTCTGATGGTGTTTAGGTAGGGTTCGATTCCCCAGCGGGTGCGATTTTTCGAAGCGTTTGAGCGTGCGATTACATGTGTAAGTGACCCTCCGTGCAACTGAGTAATTTTAAACATAAATTAAGTGCAATTATAATATATAACACAATTTTCTTTGCAAATTTATCCTTACATTACATCACCTGTTTCGAGCTTATGTAATAGAACGCCTACCGAGATTCTACAACGTATGCATGATTCCCTGTTTGATTTTCTTACTTTCGTTAGAACCCGACCTTTCATTCAGTACCTGATTCACCAACATTTCGTCGCTCAAGCCTACCGCCAAAATCAAACGCGATCTCACAAAGCATGTCAGACTGCCCGACCTTTCGTAGCTCTAGCATGAACCGTTGAGTCTGAACCGCCCAATACAATATCTATAAGATGGCACAACGTGAACATGAATTCCTTGATTTATCTTACACTGAGTAGTCGAATTCTACCACTGATCACCAGGTTTTTTAATTCGATTTCTCTCCGTGTGTTGTAAATATTTGATTACGGAGAGGCGGTGAAATATTCCGAAGGCACAAACACTTAATTTCTGCAATATATCTTTAAATACTTCAACAGGATTTTGTTTCCTGTTAAATAAATCACTAATGAGTCAAGTCTAAAGGCGCTTGTGCCGGGTATATTGTTGGATTCATGAAATCAAAAAGATATTGAATGTAATTTCTTTAATTTTCTAAGAGCACGCGTATGTTCTCCTTGAACTGAGAAAGCAGACTACGTTTTTACTTTTCAGAAATATTTGATTAATTATTGTTTAAATATTCGACAAACGTTCTATTAATACGAAACTGTCTTAAACATTTGATTCCGGAAAGACGATGAAATATCCTCAAGGCAAAAGCAGTGAAGATTTACAATATATCTTTAATTACTTCAACAGGATTTCGGTTTTTGTTAAATAAATTACCAAAGAGTCAAGGCCCAAGACTCTTGAGCCGTATATCTTATTGAATTCATGAGATAAAAAAAAATATTGCATGTAATTTTTTTAATTTTCTAAAAGCACGCGTATGTTCTCCTTGAACTGAGAAAACAGACTACGTTTTTACTTTTCAGAAAGATTTGATTAATTATTGTTTAAATATACGACAAACATTCCATTGATAAAAATCTGTTGTGAATATTTCATTTGGGAAAGACGATAAAGTATCCCGAAGGCACAAGCAGTGAAGATTTGCAATATATCTTTGATTACTTTAACAGCATTTTCGTTTTTATTGAATAAATTACCAGAGAGTCAAGTCTGGAGGCGCTTGAGTCGGATGTCTTGTTGGATTCATTGGATAGAAAAAAATATTGAATATAATTTTTTTTGATCTTCTAAAAGCACGTGTATGTTCTCCTTGAACTAGGGAGGCAGACTACGGTTTAACTTTTCCGAAATATTCGATTTATTATTTTTCAAATATGCGACAAATGTTTTATTAATGAAAAACTGTTGCTCATATTTGATTTCGGACAGATCGGTTGATGTATCACTTTCTAGGAAATGTTGTTCGACATTTGCGCAAAATATCCTGTCATCTAACTGTCCCGAAGGTTACGGATGTCAAAAATCACTTCAAAGTCTGCCACACAAGTTTTCGATCCTCTCATTCGGAACTGTTATTTTAGGTTGAAGCTCGAAAACAATTATTCAAGCCATCAACACAGCTAATTCAACAAACAACACAAAACAGGCATTCAATACACAAAATGAATTTCGCACCGTTAAGCTCTACGCAGAATAACGCTAAATAATTGGAAAAGTAGCGTACCATGTGTACTATGTTACGGTGAAAACTTTATTTGTTTAGTATTTTTCAAAATAATATGCTGAAAAATCACTGGCAGAATTTAGGCGTGTTGAGTTAATTTAAGGCTCAAAAACTTCTATTTTTATTTTTCACCATAAAATTTTACTGCGTAAGATTTAATTGTGTAAGAAAAAGAAAATTATTTAACTTTTGTCTAGATTTTAAAAAATGAGACAGGGAAAGCTATAAACGATGGAAGTCCGCTTTTTGATGAAATTGAGTTTTCTTCACAAAACATACTTTCTCGCTTTTCTACTGTTTCAGTGGAAAAATTAAGGTTTTGCATTTTTTTACCCATTTCAATATATTTGAATATTTTAAATTTTCAAAGAATTCGAACTAGATAAATGAAGTATACTAAGATATTCAACTTTTTAACAATTCGACGTTTATTATAGATTTTCAACAAGTATTTAACAATTGGAGATATTATTAAGAAAATTAAACAATGTTGTACTATTACTGTAAATGTTCCTTTTTTCTGTTGAATAGTGTTATTCGTTTATGAAATGAATAAAAATATGTACCTCTTATGACTTTCTTAACCATTCATCTGTTATTTTCATTTATATAATACCAGAGAAAGCTGAAGGGTGCTAAGTCTATCGCCATTTCCATTAGATTATTAAATGCAGAATCTACATGTAAGCGCCATCTAGTTTTTCACACAATTGTTATTAAGCTGATCCATCCAACTACGCCAGAAAAAAATATTTTACTTAATCGGTGGTAATTGTTCCTCTAGAAAGGTTTTTTGTTTCTCCTGTAAAATTCGGTTGATTGGACTTAGCAAGCATTCCCCGCTTCAAATATTGTGTAATAAAAACTTTTGTGTGAAGCTTCTTCATGCAGAGCTTTACAGTGTGCGGGTTAACTGTGGTGATTCTGAAATATTTAATTTGGCGATTAAAGTTATGTAGAATCCTCGCCTGTATAATTTGTGACGTTGCAAAATTTTTGCAACTCACAAAGTCCCGATTTAATTGTTTTCTCATTTTCTTCAATAATAAAATTTTAGAATTCACTTAATGATGCCTCGGGAACTACGCGGTACTCCACGACTAGGGCTGTAATTATAAGAATTTATTATTTCAAGGACTGATTCTGTTTTGTTTCCTTTGATTTTGTTATTTAATGGACTTCTGCCGACTTCGAGGGACACATGGAACTTGAGGAACATTTCACGAGCTTCAAGATATATGATGAAATTAAGACGCTGCGCTCCAGAACCATTCAAATTCTCCCGCCGGAAGCACGGTAACCAAGCAAGCGCTTCGACGAGTACGCCGCACCTCAAAGAAGATATTTGTCGAGATGCCAATTGGATTCAAGGAGTATTCTAGACCACTCTGTAAATTCAAATTCGACTTCTCCACCTGGCGTGGAACTCAACAGTATTTCTCTTGAGAAGTTTTCATTCTCCAATCACCAGCATGACTAGTGGGGACTCTATAGCTCAATCCCGGATTATTACTACTGGGACTTTTGGTACCAGAGAAGATCTTTTACTGATGTCAAGAAGAAGTTGGGCTCCAAGCTGTTGCCAGTAGGTTTTACCGGAGAGTAAGGATGATAATAACCGACCAACCAAGCTGTTTCCATTGGCCAAACCATCATCTTTTGAGATTCAAATTAAATACTTTGGTAGCTAGCACCCTAAGTAGACACGACTCTGAAGCCTGCTACGTCATGTGATTCACCACCTCGTCGACTCCACCAATCAGCGTTCGAGCAAAAAGGAGGAGAAGGCGAACGAAGGGACGAGCCAAGACCACGCCGTGAACCGTTCTCTTTTCCCGTTGGAGTTTCCAAGCATCAAGTTGCGTAGTTCTGACTATCCAGGATTTTGTCTGGAAATTTTCGAGTAGAGTTAATCGTAAAGATGGAAAGGAGTAGCCTCCATCAAGGAATTAGTTCAGAAGATTCACTTCGTACGAACTTGAAAATTTTGCCCGGTAAGGATCTTTGTAAAAGTGGACTTAGTCAAGGGACTTTGTCGCCACGTGGCCATTTTGTTGAATATCGAATTCTAGTTTATTACTGTGCATTTTTGTGAAGTTTTAAGATTTAAAGTTGAATTGTGGCACGTGGTCGAATCGATACTCTATGACTGGGTCTACTGATAGAATCAGTGTAGACTTAAGAATATTATTTCTAATTTTCCAATAGTTAATCGTTCGCCCGACATAACCCTAAATGAGTGACCCACCATTCCCTAATTTTATGACACCTCCTTAAATTCGACCATACCCCTAATTAGAATGAACCCTCTTTTGATTCCGATTACGGCCGCAATTATAACCACTACCCCATTAAATTCGAAAATGCCCCTGATTAAAATGAGCCCCTTTTGATTCTGATCCCGACCCCAATCTTGACCACTACCTCTTCAAATTCGACTATACCCATTATTAGAATGGACCCCTTTTGATTCCGATAACGACCCCAATCTTTACCACTACCCCTTTAAATTCGATCATGCCCCTAATTAGAATGAACCCCTTTTGATTCTGTTTACGGCCCCAATTGAGGGGCCGCCAACGAAAAGGGCTTATAGCAGAAATCGCGCGTATAACTATTGACCGTTAGGCTGTGTTCGTAATATACTCGTATCTAGAATTTGGCTTTTGAACATTGATACTTGTAGAGAATTTCATGGTGCATCTTTCTGGAAATGAATAAGTTTTGTAGTCATTTCAGTTCCCAAGTTATAGACAAATGTAATTTTTTGCTACAAAAATTATAATCCGTTTTTTGAGATTATAACTCACCGTATCTTTTACGCGTTTGAATATCTTTGTCTGAAATTCTTATGCAACATTCTCCAATATATCCTGTGACTGATAGAATGTTTAGAAAGTTAAAAAAATACTCCAGGGCCGTATATTGAATTTAAAAAAATATATTTTCCTAAAATCCCGGATGTAAAAAGAGGTCAGTGGGGAAGTTTTGCAATATGGCTTATTGAGGAAACTCAAAGCGGGGAAGTTGTTCCTCATGAGTCGAAGAAGTCTTCTGGAAAGTTTCAGATTCGTAGCTGTTAAGGGCGGCTATTTATAGCGTTTTTCGCGAACGTGCGTGGCCCTGCAGCGAATCCGCAAGGAGCCGCAAGTTGTGCTCCGCGTGGTTACAGTTTATAGTGCCCGTATAATCATATGTTGTTCTGATACCTCATAATCGCGCTATGTTTATTCAATATAATAAGAGCAACGTGAAATGTTGACGTGCAATATTCTGGCTGAGAGCTAAAAAATGAAAAGATACTGGAATATTTTTTAAGCTTTTTGAAAATTCTATCAGTTACAGGATATGTTGACGAAAGTTGCATTAAAATTTCAGATACAGACATTCAAACGCGACAAAGATACGGCGAGTTAGTCTCAAAAAACGGATTAAAATTTTTGTAGCAAAAAATTACATATTTTCTAAATAACTTAAAAACTAAAATTACTAAAAAATTTATTCATTCCCAGAAAGATGCGCTATGAAATTCTCTACAAGTATCAATGTTCAAAATCGAAATTCTACATATATTTTGGAAACTTTGTATTTAGAGTTTACCCCAGTTACGACCACACCCCTTTTGATTCCAACTATGTCCTAATTTTGAGACCCCACCCCTTTTTTTACTTTGAGCTTACCCCATTTTACTATCACAACCCTTTGATTATGATCATGACCCAATTTGAGTTACCCCCCTTTGTAATTTGAGTTTAACCCAGCTTATTACGCTCCCCCCTGTGTTCGACTCAAATTTATAGAATAATTCCGACATCACCCGACGCTTATGTAGAATTGTGAAACGAGGGAATTTTGATGTTTCATTAGTGTTGGGGTAATGTCGTGAAGTACACCAACGGGAGAGCCTAACCTCTCATAGGTTAGTAGGTCAGTTAGGTTAGTTAGACTAGATCTATTAAAATTATTTTCTTTAGTTAGTTAAGGGAGGTTGAATCTAGATTCTAAAAGTCATTCTGAATAGTCATTATCAGAGGTAGTTTCTTACAGAATTGGTTAGACTCACTTGTATGGAATTTATACTATTGAGTTAATCTCAGAAAGTTAGATCTAGATACCGGAGTTTACCTTAGATTGTTAATTTTGGAAGATTTCTCGATTAACTATTAATACTGCAAATATGACCAGTGTGTGAAAGTGACCAGGAAACTATGATCCTACATGTCTAAGCGAATGAACCAATTGTTACTGATTTAAGATGATTTTGTTCGGGTAATTATGTATCGAATTATATGATCTTTTCTCTCGCAATCGGCCACCCCCTCTACCATTATCCAGATTTTCGGGACTGAGCTAGTAAAATTATTCGGTATACTGTACCTTGATTTCTTTTGAATTAGAGTTTGTGTTTATGGTTCAAGGTTAAGTCTTTGAGAATTTTGTGGTTATTCAGTTATGGATTTGTGCTGACTTTTGGAGTGGCTTCGAACAGCCTGACGCCCGACTTTAAGTTTTGGTTAAGTTTAAGAGTTTTGGACTTCGAGATTGAAAAGGTGCAGTACCGAAGGTGGGTATTAGTTATTATTCTATTCTAATAATAATAACATTCTCACAAATGTTACTGTGTAGAATTTATTTGTACAGAATTGCTCGTTTTCATTTTTTCAGTGTGGTTCTTATAATTTATTTCTTGTACAAGTTTTGCAATTTTTATCGCTAAACTGTGACTAAAAAAATATTTAAAACATCATAATTTGAAACGTGTTTGAGGACATGTAACGAGTGGGTCACGTGACCAGATTCCCACTTTACCGACACTTTTTTTACTTCCCAAATTAAGTTCACACGAAGCGCCACATTGAGTTGAAAATTTGAGAAACTAAATTTTTTTGCTTCTTTCATAATTATACAAATTTAGGACCAGACTCACCTTTCTTAGTGCTTTTTATTTAGTTTCCCAAATTTTAAACTCGATGTGGCGCTTTGTGTGAACGTAAGTTGGGAAATAAATAAATATCGGTGAAGTAGGAATCTGTTCACGTGACCCACTCGTTAAATGGCCCTAATTCAAATGGAAGTGATAAAAGTGAATTAAAACATCATCCAAGAAAAGTTCATACATTCTAGAAATCTAAAGGTACTCTTGGTCTTTCTATAGGGCGGAGTGAAAATGCTGAAATTAATCGAATCATCCGGGCTGAGGGAAAAAAATTTATGGGTTGGTATCCGAAAAAAATTAAGAAATAAAATTTTTAAATCGGTTAATATCTTCTGATTGGTTTTTGGATTTTTATATTCGAATTTCTGAGAATTAAAAAAATTTCCCATTGTTTGAAGAATTATGGTTAGTCTTTCTCTCCCTATTTATCTCTCTCTTTCTCTTTCTCTTGATATTTGAAGATCTAATTAATAAAATGGTTGCCTACCGAATGAAGAAACGTCGTCTAGGAGAAGGTTTTTATATTTAATATTAAGAAAGTCTCGCTCTTTGCGAGTCGCGTATAACACAAGCTTATGAAAAATATTTAAATACTCATGCCAAATTTCGGGAGACAAGACACTTCGTCTTTTTCATACTGAGTTAAATGCACACTGTTCTAAAAAATCTAAAAACTGAACAGGAGAAACCAACCGATTCCAAAATTTTCTAAAATATTTTTTTCCAGATGCCAACACGCAATTTTTTTCTCTCAGCTGAAACTATTCGATCCATTTTAGCACTTTCACTCCATGCTTATATAAATTTCAAACTTGTAGAGTTAAAACAAAAGAACTAATAGCCATATATAGAAACCAAGGGTACCTTTGAATTTCTCTTAGCAACAACGCAGGATGCTTTTTGAATTAAGCAAGATAAAAGATATTCGAAGCAATTATATTGTTTTGAAAAATTTCGTAGTTATTCTAAATAAATCTCTAAGTCCGAAAAAACTGTCCAGCACATTAGCATTTTTCGATCAAAATACCTCTAGGTGTTATTTCATCCATTGAAAAAAAAACAATTATCTAAAGAAATACAATGGAAATAACATCTTTCAACATTTTTACTGTTACTATCCAAAAATTTCAACTAACAATATGCGTGAAGAAGACAATATTATTAGCCAACTCTCACGAATACTGCATAGATGAATATGAGCACCGTAAAAGCATCATATTACACCTCGAGTATCTTCTTCTAAACAGTCTTATCAAACACGTGGTCTGGGACGCTTCGCAACTCCATCCAGAAAAAATCTCCAAAAAATTACGTCAATTTCTTCAACGCGTTTACTTTTTAATATGTTTTAGTGCTTTTCGAATATTCTCCAGTTTTTTTTCAAGCCGTAGTGATGTGCAATTATAATATTCTAGGATCCTTGAAATGACGACAAAAGTCACGATGAGTTTTTTATTCATACTATTTTATTTTCTGCCAGACATAAATTTTTCAGAGGCTTTAATTCTCAGAGAGAACAGGTTTTTCAAATTTCTCTCAACAAGTTGTAGTTGGGTGTATACTTTTAACAATTATAATTCAAATAATCATGTAGCCTCGGATAGGATTGACACTTCTGTTGACGATAGGTATGCCCTCGGAAAAGTTTCAGGCGATGAATGGAGTTTGAGTGTTAGTAATGCTAGAGGTGTGAATGATCTTAACGAAAAAAAATTGCGGGACACAATTCCCATAAGGAAGCTAGATATCGTACGTGTACCAAAGAAAAAGAGAAAGAGATGTGAGGTCAGAAAGAGAACGGACTCGAACCTTGGTCAGGAGTAGATAATGAATCATATGGTAGCCAAGGAGTCGGTTTGATTATGAATGAGGGAGCGAAACAACATGTCTAAGTGTACGAATGTGTATCTCCTATATTACTATGGGTTAGAATGAAAGTGGGAATCAAAAGGCTATTTCTTATGGCGTGCTACGCTCCAGTTGATAATACAGTAGGGATGTAAGAGACACCTTCTGGGACTCGTTGAATGATATTATAGGTACTTGTGATCCTGGCGAAAAAATAATTTTACTCAGAGATATGAATAGCTAAGTTGATGTGCAACGCGAAGGTATCGACAGGGTACCGGGTCATTTCAGACAACCAAAAAACGAACAGTAGCGGGGAAAAATTGATTAGCTTATGCTTAGAAAAAGACTTGTTCATTACAAATACTTGGTTCAGACATAAAATGATCCACTTGTATACTTTGTGCAGAGGCGAAAGCCAAAGTATAATTGACTTTATTGTAGCGGCTGAAAGACTGAGAGGGCTTGTAAGAGATACAAGGGTTATGAGAGGTTCTGAATGCGAAACGGATCACTACCTCTTACTTTCAAGAATGAACCTAGGTCAAGGGTGGAGGAAAAGAAGAATTGATAAGCTGAAGCAGACGCGAGATAGAATAGAAAATATGCTAAAACCAGAAGTGAGCGGGGAGCACACACTTCTGCATAGCACATAAGCATAAGGCATAACGCATAAGAAAACGCGCTTCAACGTTGACTAGCGTGTCATAACCTCAATTCGCCTGTAATTTATATGTACCTTACAAACATTTGTAAGATTATTAATTTTCTTGTTATTTATATGCCGTTTGAAAATTGTACATTTCTGCAAAAAAAATAACGAAAATTTACAGTTTAATGGATTACAGCGGTTCCGTAGTTCAATCTTAGATAAAAAAGAGGAATATTTTCCGAAAAGAGGGGATTTCATTTACTATTAAATACAGCAAAAAGAATGTGAGCTAGGGAGGAATAATTTGAAAAACACAAAAATGACTATTTGAAAAACCTTCTTTTATGTTTTTGTTTCCATGGACTTTCAAATTTGTCTATAATGTATTTTTATCAATTAAAAACTCCCGAATGTTCAAAATATTTTTTAAATCTCCGCCAAGCAAAAGATTAGAAAAAAAATTATTATTCACGAATGTAACAACATTATGAAGATAACATTTTTTATTTTTCTCGTTCTTACGCATTTAAGTGCGAACTGAATTATTAGAACCCAATAAGAAAATCTAACTATTCTTCGTTGAGAAGTCTAGTATTATATTGTTGTTTGAGAGTTCATCTTTTTAGAATAAAAATTTCATTATTTGGTTGGAAATTACTTTTCTTGTCGAAAGTTCATATTTTCAGGTTGAAAGTTCAGGTGTTTCATAAAAAATTCGTCTCTTTGGCTTAAAAATTCAACAATTTGGTTGACGTTTCGTTTGGTAGAAATTTAGTCTATTTTGGTAGGAATTTACTCTTTTTTGGCAGAAAATTGATCTTCTTTTCTCAATTCAACTGTTTTTTTTCTATTTGGTTTATTTGATTCATCTACTTGGTTGGAAAAATCTTCTTTTAGGGTAGAAAATTATTCTTCCTGGTTGAAAGTTCATCCTTTATTGATTGAAAATTTGACTATTTGGTTGGAAATTCATCTGCTTTGTAGAAAATTCGTCTTTTTGGCTAGTAAAATTAACAATTTGGTTGCAATTTCTTTTCTTTCTTAGCTTAAAAATCCATCTTGGTTTAACATTCAACTTTTTTGTTGAAAATTCGTCTTTTTAGTTTGAAAATTTATCTGTTTGGTAGAAAGTTTGTTTTTATTGGTAAAACATGCAACTATCTTTTTGAAAATTTGTCTTTATTAATTGAATTCAACTGTTTTCCATTTGAAATTAAAATGTCTTTTGGTTCAAAATTCTAATACCTGGTTGAAAGTTGAACCACTTTGTTGAAAATTCATTTCTTTGATTGGAGATTCATCATTTTAGTTCAAAATTCATCTCTTTGGTTGAAAATTGAACCATTTTGTTAAAAATTCCTTTTCTGATAGCAAATTAATCGTTTTGGTTGAAAATTCATCTATTTTGTTGGAAATGCAATATTTTTAGTCTGAATATAACGAATTTAAAGCATTCAAGGACCTGTTTTGAACAAAATGAGCAAATGAATCGTTTACGAAATATTTGAAACTGGTATAAAAGAAATCTCTTTCAAAGTGTCTTGTTTTCTAATGCCTAGAATTTCTGTTATTGGTTCTTGAAAAATGAATGGAAATTTGAGAAAGAAGGGAAAATTGGGTGAAAATTTTCCATTTTAGGTGTTTGAGGAGATTTTTGGAATTTAAAAAAAGACGATTAGGTAAAAAGGAGACGGACTGTGATCCCTGCAATTTACAAAAGCTGGCTGGAGTTTTATATATTATTTAGAAAATTGCAAAATTCTACATGCATTTATGAATAAATACAATTTCCTGTTCAAAATAGGAACATGTATGTCTTTCAAATGAAGGTTTTTAGTATTTTGATAATTTAAAATATGTTATTATTTTTTAGGATCATTAATTTATACAAAAATGACTAAAATTTATTATTTTCAAAACTAGATGGAGGTTCTCATATAAAGTTTCTTTAAAAAATAAAAATTTCCATAAACGCATTTATAAATAAATAAAATTTTCTACGAAAAAAAGGGAAATTTATGACTCCAAAGTAAAGGTTTCGTTTTTCGATAAT
Organism: Melikaiella ostensackeni; assembly: GCA_032362435.1. Taxonomy (NCBI): domain Eukaryota; kingdom Metazoa; phylum Arthropoda; class Insecta; order Hymenoptera; family Cynipidae; genus Melikaiella; species Melikaiella ostensackeni. The sequence continues at coordinate 12,839 of JAUMHM010028278.1, forward strand.
TCGAGAGAGGATTTTTTTAAGTTACAAATTTCTACAAGAATAAAACGAAAATTTACGATTTGCATAACTGGTTGTAGTTTTTCATAATTTTTGAATTAGAAAATTACGTACACACAATTATGAAGATATACAAAATTTCCTGCTAAGAATAGACACATCATTTCAGAATGAGCATTCAGTTTTTCATATTTTTGAATCGTTTCTTGTAAAAAGTTATGAATTTCTACAAACGCTTGCGAATAATTGCAATAGTTGATAATAATCACAGTAAACGGTTTTTTATCTTTTAAGAAATACGTATTTTTCAATCATTAGAAAAGTTAAAGTGATTTTCTTGTAAAAATAATCATAGATTATTTACTTAGAAATTCAGAGCTATTTTGATAAAAATTCCTACGATTTTTTTTTTAAATTTATGAAAATTATAACTATATGAAAAAATAACTATTTTCGTGTCCGAAATGCAGCAAAATTTCATAGAAATTTTCGTCAACGTCGACACTGTGAGGTTAGAAAGCTACCGCCAAAAATTTAAAATCGTCTGCTAAAAGGCTGCATATTGCACAAGAAGGCTGCATGGTGCATAAAAGTTCATCTTTGCGAACTTATCGACTTCTTATGCACTATGCTATGCGAGAACCACCATGCGTCAAATGGAAGCCTGTGATTGGTCGAGAAGCTTATGCGTTATGCATTATGCGCTATGCGAAAGTGTGTGCTTCCCGCTGTACAAGTGGTATAACGTGAAAAGCTGCATAAGTATTCAGGGCATCATGAAGATGACTGGAAGACGGAATTAGGCAATAAAAATGTAGAGGGAGCATGGATAATACTACGGGGTAGCAAGAATACTTATGGTGAAATGGTATGGGATCAGGACAAAGTGACAGGCTGTATTAGTGATTTTTTCAAGAAATTGTATGGAGGTCAAGCTATGGAGCATAACAACCGTGACACTGGAAAAGGTGCGTTAGACAATCCAGCTGTAGGTAGCGGAAGAAGAATCGATATCAACGACATTATATCCGTGATTAAGAAACTAAGGAATGGTAACGCTGCTGATGTGGATGGTATCACCACTGAAATGCTCAAAGGCAGTGGAGGACATTTTTTTGTGTGGCTGCACGAATTCATGAATATGTGTACTGTGAAGGGTGAAGATACAAATAATTGGAAAAAGGCGATTATCGTCCCAATCTATGAGGGAAAGGGTGATAAAAGTGACTGTACTAATTGTAGAGCGATTAGCCCACTAAGTACCGGGCAAAATATTTACCAAAATAATTATTGGGAAGGTCATGGGAATAACTAAGGAAAGGATCTGGCAAGTCCAATGTGGATTTATGCCAGAAAGATCATGTGCGGACATGATATTCAGCTTGAGACAGATCATAGAAAAAAGTTTGAGAGTAAACAAAAGAGTTTTCTGTGCATATGTTGATCTGGGAAAATCTTTCGATAAGGTAAATAGATCTGAACTTTGGAAAGTTCTGAAAGAGTATGGAGTAAATGGTTAGCTTCTGAAAACAATAAAAGCAATATATGATAATAGTAAAGCGAATGTAAAAGTAAGTGGACAACGGAGCGATTGTTTTGGTATTAAGCAGGGCGTTGGGCAAGGCTGCGTTCTGTTCTTTTGGATGTTCAGCATATACATGGACATATGTCTGAGAATGGTTCTCTCAGACGAAGAAGGTGGTCATCTAGAGACAGTGAAAGTACGTGGGCTGGCCTTTGCAGACGATAAGATTGTTACAGCAGAATCAGTCGACGATTTGCAGAGAATTATGAGCAGACTGTATACCAGCATGAAGAGTATAAATCTTGAGATTAACGTTAATGAGACAAAAATTATCGTGTTTGGAAGAAGGAGTGAGAAAACAGTATGCAACATTGCCTTGAACAAGGAGAGGATATAACAAGTTAATGAGTTCGTGTATCTTGCCCCCACTGTGCTGTATGGTAGCGAGACCTGGACGTATCAAGAAGAGAATAGGAGTAAAGTGAGCACAGTTGGCATGCAGTTCCTGTGGAGTACGTGCGGTAAAATTCTGATGGACAAAGTCAGTAATGAGTGAGTTCACAATGAATGTGGTGTAGAAGAAACATTGTTTGACAAGAGTGAAAGAAATTTGCTGAGATGGTTTGGTCATGTCGAGAGAATGAATGGAGAACGTTTAACGGATCCACTTTATTCAGGTGAAGTCAGCAGTAGCGTACCGAGAGGTAGAGAGAACAAAGGAGCAGAATGATGTCTGAAACAAAAGATTTTGGATAATAATCAGTCCGCGTGAAGAGATTTTCTGAGTCGATAAGTTTAATGGCTTTGTGCAGCTCTTCTCGTGGGCTGATTGCTAGAAAGATTGATCAGCGACCCGTGTCGGAGCGGTGTTGTGGGACGAGTGTGTCGTTTGATTGAACAACACGCGACTTCTAGGTTAATCTAAAACCTATACCCTCTCCTACACATCCCTTACTCACCTCACCATATAAATTTCTTGATCCCCGGTAGTATAGCGAGGCTAGAACTGAACGAGTTACGCTTACCAGGAAAGGGATTTGGCTTAATGGTATAATAATATCAGTCATAATAATAATAAAAGAACTATTATCTTCATCCTTTCCACTCTGATTCCATGCTACAAACGGATCTGTGTACGGATTACCAATTTGTGAAATTCGTTTGAATAAAACTGTGAGCCCTTCTGTGATTCTGGTCAGCAGGCTCATCTTTTCGCATTCTTTACATTACTGACAATAAGTGGTATACTTTCTTCGCAAAGACTGAAGCGAATGAGACATCAGGTGTCCTGTGCAGGGACAGTACTGAAATAATGCTTGTAAAATGATTTCCAATTGTATAGATATTTCCTGAACTTTAAATAGACAAAAGACCAGGTAGACCGCCCCCAAAGAAAAGCAAAGTCGTAAAATTCGTAGACTTGTACGAAAGGGTACGAACTTAATTCCCCCATAGTACATTAACGCAAGCTTGCTCTTTTTCAATTGATAGTGGTAGAGGGACGTACGAACAGGCTCGCAGAGTGTTATATTTCTTGATGTAAATTCATAATTTCAAAATAGAGCATGAGTTCCAGTCAAAATCGGTTTCTGGAAATTCTTGGATTTTTCGTAAGAGTGGTTGTTTAAGATAGTCTTCGAACCAATCATCTAATACAGTAGTCGGATAAGATTCTTTTGCCTCAGCCATAAATGTTGTCAATACCAAATTTCTAATATCGATGACAACTCTCCTAAATTTAGCAGTTAGCTCAGCGTATACCATAATATATATCTTTATGAACATACATACACCTCTTTTTAAGAAGAATCTAATTACATTTGTAATAGGCATTGTGATATCATTACACTTATTTATCCATCGCTGAGTATGTATGTATGTATTTTATTACTCTCCCTTTTACGGGTTTGAGGGCTCCGTTCCCTTTACATCATTTACAGTTTC
>JAUMHM010028299.1:0-16302 GCA_032362435.1 Melikaiella ostensackeni
TCACTCTCATCAGATCACTTGATTGCATTACCAAAATGTGTCCGTGACTGATGATATAAACCGGGATAGCCCCGTGCTTTGATATTCAGTTTGGTACAAATATCCAACTCAAAAAGTGCTTTCGACATATTGGGTTATAACCATCTTAAGTCTGAGATATAATTTTTTATAATGATAATATCAATAATATATAAATAATAGAATCTTTGAACACACATCTAAAGATTTTACCAACGGATCGTTTTCTGTTGTATTCTTGAATAATTTTAATCATTAATATCGATTTGGAGATAGTAGTTTTCGTTTGTCCAATTATAGAATATCATTAACAAGTACCTTTAGCTAGTATTGGCAAATTTCCAGTGTTGTGCCTATGAAAATCTTATCATGAATTTTTTTATTGAAAAGTGAAAGGTTTCAGACAATGCCCATGTAATTTCACAATCATTTAACATTTTATTTATAGAATTGAAAATATAATAACTGTTTCTAAAATGATCTTCTAATTTTATATGTAAATCAAGAATTGTACACTTATATCAATAGAACATATATAATAAGTAAAAAATACATTTACTCAATCAAATGTGAATGAATACATTTGCATTCAGTAAATAACTTCAAATCAGTAGTATATTAAATTTTTTTGTTGCATTTTATTCATTTGACAGCCTGACCGGTTATAATAGTCCACTTCAAATTTCATTTTGATTAATGGATTTCAAGCTACAGTATGTCCTGAAATATTAAGAAATAATATAATATAATAATATATATATATACTATATAAATAATTTATAATACATAATAAACCCACTCAGGTGGATTTGTTGAAATTTCTTCAAAGAAAATTTTAAAACTGACGAACTGAGTGCGAGTAGAAGTAAAAAACGAATTAAAATCGAGTTTTTCTATGGAGACAGTTTTTTCACTTTAATTTGAAAACTAAAAATGCAACAACGTTCTTTCTCAGTAAAAAGATATGCGCAATAAAAATCGACCTGCAAATATATTCTTGAACATAAGGATCGTTCAACTGGAATATTGTCAGTAAGTAGCTGGATATTAAAAAAAAGAATAAATAAATGCTTTCGAGTACATTTCTTTATTAAAGAGCCGTAGCCCAAGAAATTTATCTATATGGGGAATTACTCAGAGGAAGCTCACAAGTGTTTTGGGAAACCTTATTTTATCATGTCAAAAAATAAAGCATCTATTCACACTGTATCAAAGGCTGAAAGAAGCTTCCACGAACTTTTTTTTACATGTATGGTCTGAAAACGTATTTAATCAGGCATCAATTTAATAATAGCGTCTGGCAAGGTATTATCTCCTTCGCACTTCAGGACAGAACATTAATGTTTCACGTGATCGAGATTTTTTCGCTTCGCTTATCTTGAGATCCTCGTTATTGAAACAACTCCTAAATTATCTTAAAAAATGAGGAACACGTGATCCACCTCGGAATTTCCGTGGACAATACAAATCTTGTGTTTCATTCCGAATAAATCATAATCACTCTTAGAATCTGAAAATTGTTAATTTGGATATTGTCAAGATGTTGATAATAATTTATAAATTAGGAGACCTCTTCTTCCCAAGCGCAAACTCTGCCTATCTATTTTAACCATTGATTGGGATTGAGTTATATTCCGAAATTACATATTTCATCTTGTATACTATTTAAAAGATTGCTAAGTCAAGCAATTAAAATTTTGTTACCGTAAAGCAAGAGCGTCTGGGGCCCCTAGTCTCTAATTTTTTTTTAAAGTTAATAATATAGAACCGAAGATGAACGGATGAACAAAATTTAAATTTCTGAAGTAAGATCCCAGTAACAGTTCATAATGTCTTAAACAATTAGTTGTAATCATTATTCACCTATTAATTTTATTTCTACAGAAGAAAATTTTAACATTAATTGTGAATTCGATACAGATCGTGAAAAATTAATATTATTTCAGATACTCTATTACTATATTCGGAAAATAATATATGAAGGAGGTAAATACTTTTCATTGGAGAAGACAGTGTGGCTCATATAGTAAAGTGCATAAATTATTTTTCGGATCGATGTTTTCTTGCCAGGTAGATGCACACACAGCTGAATTTGAAATTAATTACAAGCTGCTGTTCCTAATACAATTCACATGAGATTTTCAAGCATTCAAGTTCCATACCCAAGATAGAACCTTTCAAAGTTACGCAATTTCATATTCACGAAGTAGAAAAATGCATAATGAGGAAAAGGTAGCTAAAATAAAAAGTAGTGTAATTTTATAATAATATAGAAATTTATTTGATGATGGCTATAACATTAGCTCTGTTGGGTGTTGGCCCAGAATAGCAGGGCTGATTGCGAGATCCGAAACTCCTGGGCTATGGGGTTGCCAGGGAATTATCATTACGAAATAGTAACAATTTTTCTCAGCATAGATATTAGTGAGAATTTCTACTGGCTATTGTTTTACAGAAAGTCAGTGTCACAGTGAGTGCAATCTTTTCTAGTTGCCATCGGAAGAAGTGAAATGAGTATTGCGTGAAGTGTATGGATGTGGATATTGATTGTGTGGGTGTTGATTGTGTGGATTTTGATAGTGTGGGTATTGGTTACGCGGATGCTGTACATTCACTTGGTTACGTAAATATGGACCCATGTATGATTTAATCCACGTGTGGTATGTGTTGTTAACATCCACGCGTATGAAAACATCAGGATTATTGCGACCCACAGAGGTTCCAGCAAGAATAAGAACACCAACCAGTTTCTCATTCAGAACTAAAGCAGAACCGACATCCACATGGGTGAGGGCTCTTTCTCCAGGTAATTCAACAGTACAGATATTGTCATTCGTAAGTCTAATATTATGCAATTGGTAGAAATAGGAACACGCCTCCAGGCTGACTATGGGTATATACATTGATCTTCGAAAATAAGGAGATTCCTGCCTGTTGGAGAAACCGGAGAGGAGACAAAGTTTTAGTGTATAAAATATTGTTTGTTTTGTTTTCAATACAAGATTGATAACTTACATTTCATGCCTGGGTGCCCAGCCAGTAATAGTAGCAAGTGTGTGTGGTGGCAAAGCTCCCTCATAAGGAATTATGTTTCGATTTAGTGATGGACCTTGAATATTAATGAATGGTCTAATGATAAGCAATACAAGGAGTCCATTTATCATTTTATGTATTACATTGTGACTTTTTACAGGAGTCACATACAGTTGACCAGATTCAATTCTATACGCCGTTCCATTTTTATTAACACACATTTCAGTAGTTAAGATGAGTTCAGGCGTGATTATAATACCAGCGCAAATTTTTACACCATTTTGTAGAACTTTCACAATGTAGGGAACATCTCTGATGCTCCATTCTCTGAATACTGGCAACGAGCGATCAATTGCACGTTTCTTGCGCAAGTGAAGGTTTGATGAGTTCTCTGAAGGTATGATAAATTAATCATTCAGTAGCGCTTTTGAGATATTAATTACTTAAAGTTTTATTTTAGATACATTGATTAGGATGGAGCGAAAAAAAATTTTTAAATATAGTAGTACCTGTTCCCAAATTTTTTCAGTGAGCACTGAAGGATCTGTCCAAAATCTTTTCAGGTTCGAAATGAGGGTTCTAGCCGGATAAGCATCTGAAAAGTGCCCCTGAAGGAAATTACATGAAATGGGCATCAAAGTATTCCTTTTGATGTAGAAGCATATTTGTTACAATATTATTTCAGAAATCAAAAATTGAGCCTAATTTTTGCAAAAAAAGGTAATTCTCTATTAAAATGTTGCAACATACGTAATGAACAACATATTCTGAAAAAAATCTCCAACAATTTTTGTCCATTACGTAAATTGCAACCAATTTTGAAGAAACAGCTACCTTTTTTTGAAAAAGTTCAGCACCCTCTTGGACTTATGGAACAGTGGTGCAACAAATTCTCTTTTACATCAAAAAGAGTACTCTGATGCTCGAGGGGTTCAACACTGTTTTAATCAAATGTGGAATCCCTGTAGTCTTCTGTAATTCCTCGTAGTCTTTCAACATTTCATGTAATACACGTAATCCCAAGTAATCCTATGTCTAATCTGGCGTGCTCCCATTTAATCTTTGTAACCTCTTGTATTCGAACTATTTTGTGACTGGGGATGAAAATTTTGTTCAAAATTATCATAAATTGTTTTTTTTATATTGAGTATTTGAATCCAGAAGCTGCAATACAGTTCAAAATCTTTTGACACTAATATATTTGTATTAAACACTTACTTTCGAACATACAACCAAAATAAAAATACATCATTCACTTAGAACAAAAACAATAATAATCTATGCATATAATTATTATTTTTATAAAACTAAAATGATAAAATTTCAACTTCATTGTTTGTCCAACCTCTCGGGAAGAAATATTCGATTATATTTTCAATAATTGCATTATTTATTCTGATGGTATCGTTTAAAGCAGAAAATATTGTTTAACATTAAAAAATATCAAACATACAAGAATTACTCATTGAAAAGTTTGGTAAGAAGCTATAAGAAAAAATATTCAAGGCACCTTTTACATTCTTATGCCCGCCTGAACCCTTTCTTTCATCAATTATTTTATTACAATTTTCGTGATTTTGTCATTTCCGATAATATTCAAGTGCTGCTGAAATATCCCTAAACTAAAAATTTCGATCAAAATGGGGAGTTGAAAGATATTAAGCGATTAAAAAAATAAATCGTTCTGGTTTTCTAGAAAAGAAACGTTTCCACACTATTACAATTTCGTAGCACAAAATTAATTTTCTTTGCTCCACCCTAATGTTTATTGAGAATGTCACCTAACTTACCATCATTATCTTCCAAGAATGTTCCAAGGACTCCTTGAGACAAAATACCACAGAGAATTAAAAGATTTAAGTATATTTTTTCTGACATTTCACACAGGAAATTAGATATTTCAGATGACGAGATTCTACGTTTTGTCTTTAGTTAAATCAAAGACGAGAGTAATTTGCAGACAATAAATAGCATTAGTCTTTTATATCCAACTTTATTTACAGTACTAAATGATTCTTTGTCACATAAATAATGTAATAAATGGTTATGCAATATAAGGCATCAAGGAAAAAGTTTATTCACTGAGTAATTAGATTTCAAGGTGACTTGAATATCTCAAAAGAGGCAATATTACACTAGAAAGATAGTGTGCTATTATTTGCGCACCTCACGTAGAATTTTGATCTTCTAAATAAATCTACGTGCATAAATGTTGACTGAAGAAAGGAATTGAAACTCCATATCCTTAAAGTGTGCGTTTTGACCAGAGTTGATGAAAAGTTATTTGCAATTTGACCTTTTAGGTTATGTTCTCATCAATGTTTTGTACGCATGTACAGTGTACATCGGACTTTTGAGTTACGAACTTTTTGGTTGTTTTGAACAGCTAGTCACCTTTGGAATAGAGTTATATATCACTGACAAGGAGGATGAGGTAGGTTTCCCCTCCGATTTTGTTCGTTCTCGAGTATTTTGTAATTCTCAAAAAACTAAGTGACGCCTACTTTTCTTATCAAACCTTACGGGGTTTTAAGGGGTGAAACTCATCCCCCAAGATTATACATGTAATATGCGTTTTTCACCATATACGTAGAGAAAAATGATTAATTTATATTTTCTAAAACTTGAAATGCTAGCAATGATAAAATGTATTGTATACATTTTATTCTTGAAGTTGGAGTTGACTTTTTTCGAGTAAAATCAAAAGCACATACAGTGTTTGAAACCATTCGTTCAAAATGTAATACAAGTGGTTGTAAACACTGAAACATACTGAAAGTTTACGAACTTTTAATGAGGGGTAGTTATCTAGTAGTTTACAACCCCTGAAAAATTTTCTTTCAGAAAAAAATTTTGTTATCGCAGTATTTCAAATGTTTTGCATACGCAACCTATTTACTCGACAGTTTGTAACATATGAAACGAACTCTTATTCCTTATTCATAAATAATAATTAATAATTAATTTTCACTAGGCTTGCATATTTAAGAGTAGTTCAAGGGTGAATCATCCATATTACGTAACTACATCCAGAATATCATTATTGTATTACAAAAATGCGGCTTTTACTATTAGTTTAAATGCACAATAGTAGAAACATTGAATGTTCAGAAGTGGATAAAACGCGTATACTGATATTTTTACCAATATAGAAATTATTATTAGACTGATTAATTACCATTTCTGATTATATTAATACATTTTAACACTCACCATAATGATTATTCATTATATGTGGTACAGTAGCGGTGCTCTTCGAAAAAATGTTTGAAAACAAGGATTTTTTGCACCAGGAGGAGATTAAATTCATACCATGATTCTAAGCAGACCTTAGTAATAGTAACATTTTCACAGGCCCTAACTTGGTAAAGTAAAGTTGTTCCGTGATAAAGATCTTCATACTGAAAGACTTAAATGATACTTTAGCCGTGAGGACTGTCGTGGACGGGCGGTCTCTGTGCTACCAGAGTTTTTGAAATAAAGGCATAGTACAAAAGGTTTTACCGCAGTGCTACATGATTTAATTGAACCGACCTGTCTATAATAACAACCATATTTATAATAATTATTATTATAATAATATGAATAAGAACAATAGTAATAATAATTAAAAAATACAATCTTTGAACACACACATTTTACTATGCTAGTCGCATTTAGTCAGAATGTGGTTTGACGTGTTAGAAATTAATATGCTAGAGACTTTTTACGGGCTCAAGTTAATGTCTAAGCATTTTACCGATGGACCGATTGCTTTCACATAATTTAAATGTCTTTATAATCATAAAAATCTATTTGGATACAGTGGATTTTGTCTGTCCAATTACAGAATATCACTAAAAAGTCCCTTTAACTGATATAGTCAAGTTTCCAGTGTTGTGCCTACAAAAATATTATCAATAATTCTTTTTATTAAACAGTGAAAGAGTCCTGACATACGCCCATGTAATTTCAAAAAAATTCAACATTTTTTCATGAAATTAATAATATAGTAATCGTGTATGCAATGATCTTCTAATTTCATATGTGAACAAGAAATTGAACATTTATATCGATAGAACATGAATAATCAGTGAAATATACCTTTACTGAACCAAAAGTAAATAAATAAATTATCATATCTTCAAGTCAGAAGTATATTAAATTTTTTTTGCATTTTATTTATTTGACAGCCTGACTGATTATGATAGCCCACTCCAAATTTCATTTTGATCAATGGATCATCAATGGATATGAATTTTATCACGCATCTTTTTCGACTCAGTAAAAAAGTTGTAGCTTTTTTATATTTTTAGCAAATACCGTTGTATAAGCAAAACCTCACTAGCGACACACCGTACCGCGGCGGTTATCGATCGGAGGATACCCTGAAGTGAAATTTTTTAGAATTTCTTCAAATAATATCGAAAACTGACAAACTGGAAACAAGTTGAAGTGAAAAACGAATTAAAATCAATTTTTCCATAAAAGAGAGTTTTTTTACTTAAATTTGAAAATTTTAAAAAGCTACAACTTTTTTTCTTTGTAAGAAGAGATGCACAATAAAATTCAGCATACCGATATATTCTTGAAAAATTAAATTAATATTTGTTTAAAAGCCTCCAGGGGACTTCGTTTTCACAAGAGGAAATTTTATTTGCCCTTATTGCATCCGGGGACTCAATTACGCTATATAATCTCTCATCGTCTTTTGCATTGTTTGAATTTTCGATTTTCTTATGGCATTTTTCATGTTTAAAACAAAAACTATTATTGCAATTAAAAAGCGGTTACAGGCTATTTTGTAGAAACTTCAGGCACAAATAATGTTGGTTTCTTGTCTATTTATTGTATCTAGCATGGTTTGGTGGAAAAGTTAAATTATTACTTTACTCAGTTTGATTTTACATGGTTAAAACTATAAACATTGGCAGTAGAAGCCTGGCTAACGAACTTGACCTGTATTTTCGTACCACAAACCAGCATGAAGAAGAAAATTTAAATTAGGACATTCCTTCGAAAGTTATCACGTCGTCAGGCAACAGACCGATAGGCAGACCAACAGACATACATTTTCGTAGAAAACATTTATTCTGACTTAGGGGGTCTCAAAACGTCGAGAATTGACGAAAACTGGATAGGTCTAATTTTCATGGTTAAAACCATAAATATTGGCAGTAGATGGCTAGCTAGCGAACTTGACCTGTCTTTTTGAACCGCGAACCAATGTGCGAAAGGAAATTCAAATTAGAAAATTCCTTCGAATGTTATCGCGTCGCCAGACAACAGATAGACCGACAGACAGACATTTTCGTAAAAACTATTTTTTCTGATTCAGAATAAATGAATTCCTCCGAGTACTTTTCTTTATCAAAGAGTCGCAGCCAAAGAATCTTATCGACTATGGAGAATTACCCAGGGAAAGCGTACCAAATGTCTTGGGGAACCTTATTTTATCATTTCAAAAATTAAAGCGTCTATCCATACTGTGTCGAAGGCTGGAGTTAGCTTCCACACATTCTTTCTTTTATGTAGGACCTAAAAAAATATTAAATCAGACGTGAATTTAATAATAGCGTCTGGTAAGATATTATCTTCTTGGCGGTACAGGTCGAAACATTCGTGGTTCACGTGCTTGTGATTTTTCGCTTTGCTTATCTCAAAATCTTGTTTACTGAATTAACTTCTAAAGTATTCTAAGAATCGCGGAGAACGTGATCTACCAACGGAATTTCCGTGACAAATACAAAATAATTGTTTTGGAATGGAAATCGTCCCCTGTGTATGACGTCCCCACATTCCCCATATTCCGAAATAATTCATGTGCGTTCTTGGAATCATCAAGTATTTCGTAGAATTAGAATCCTTTCTAACGAATATCACGGACCTTTCCTGAGAAGTGATTATTCAAAACTATTTCACTGCTATTGAATTACCAAACTGTTTTAACATTCACACTGAGTTGAACTAATGTAAAATATCGATTGTGTTAAAATGTTGATAACACTTTCCTGACCATGTGATTGTTTGCAACATTGCAAACGCCTCGAGACAGGCTCTCAGACAGGAGAAACTTACTCACTGTCCATGTGATTGTTTGCAACATTGCAAACGCCTCGAGACGGGCTCTCAGGCGGGACAGACATATTGATGGTGGATTGTTTGCAACATTGCAAACGCCTCGAGACGGACTCTCAGACATGACAGACATATTGATGGTGGATTTTTTGCAACATTGCAAACGCCTCGAGGCGGGCTCTCAGACATGACAGACATATTGATGGTGGATTGTATGCAACATTGCAAACGCCTCGAGACAGGCTCTCAGGTACGACAAACTTACTTACTGACCATGTGATTGTTTGCAACATTGCAATGGCCTCGAGACGAGCTCTCAGGCATGACAGACATATTGATGGTGGATTGTTTGCAACATTGCAAACGCCTCGAGACAGCCTCTCAGGCACGACAAACTTACTTACTGACCATGTGATTGTTTGCAGCATTGCAACGGCCTCGAGACGGGCTCTCAGACATGATAGACATATTGATGGTGGATTGTATGCAACATTGCAAACGCCTCCAGGCGGGCTTTCAGGCAGGACGAGTTCACTTACTGACCATGTGATTGTTTGCAAGATTGCAAACGCCTCGAGACAGGCTCTCTGACATGACAAACTGACTTACCAACTGTGTGATTGTTCTCAACATTGCAAACGTTTCGAGCAGGTTCTCAGGCATGACAACCATACTGCTGATGGATTGTTTGCAACATTGCGAACGCCTCGAGACAGGCTCTCTGACATGACAAACTGACTTACTAACTGTGTGATTGTTCACAAGACTGCAAACGTTTCGAGCAGGCTCTCAGGCATGACAACCATACTGCTGATGGATTGTTTGCAAATTGCGAACGCCTCGAGACAGGCTCTCAGGCATGACAAAATCACTTACTGACAGTGTGATTGTTCTCCACATTGCAAACGTCGCGAGACAGGCTCTCAGGTATGACAACCATTCTGCTGATGGATTGTTTGCAACATTGCCAATACCTCAAGGCGGACTCTCAGGCATAAGATATATTGAGTGTGGATTCTTTGCAGCTCTGCGAGTGCCATGGAGTGGGCTCTCAATCATGACTGGCTTATTTGCAATGGCAGATTCTGTGAGGTTTTTTGTCTTGTTGTTTTTGTTATTTCGTTTGCCTAGGCCTTGATTGGAGTTTGACAAAGTGGCTTCGGCTTTGTTTCCCCGGGTCTCCGCATTGCATGTGTAGTTCAATAATCTCTCTTACTTGCCTTCTTGTTTTCTGTTGTTCTGTGCTCGCGGAATAAAATCCCTTACTGGGGTTCCGTTTTGTTATTGAAATTGGTTGCAGGGCTGCAACCATCGCGAATTTTATGAAAATTCAAGGACACATCTCATCATGAAAGTCATGGACCTTTTGAAGGGCCAATTGTCGTTGGTTACTCCGATTACGGGTGTGAGGAGCGCTGTGTTTGCCGCTGGGCGGCGGGCAATCACTTCTGGATTTCTGCTTAGTTAAGTTCAGTTATTGAACGATTGTTTCCGGACACTTTGATCCACTCATCTTAAACTTGTGAGTTGGGATGCCATAGCCAGTGCTGTGCCTGGCTGAGACCAATCACTATCGTCGCGAGGGACGGATGGCCGATGTTCGTCCCGAACGGGATGGGCTTGTGCGATTTGCCACTGTTGAAACTTCATTTGGGACCTACAATCGCCCCATCGGCGAATTGTGTTGTTTATGAGTCCTGCGCTGAATCTGTGCGGCCAATTGTGCTCCAGGGCAGGCGGAACCAGATTTTTTTCATTGTTTTCTGGCTTTCATGCATGGAAATTTCTTGTGTGCTGCATGGCGGGTGGCTCTAAACTGTTGACCTTCATACGTGGAATTTGTGTCGTTCAGCGAATGAGGCGGTCGGGATATTAATGATTTATTCAAAGTTGTTACTTCTCTTTTGAGTGACTTTCAGGTTTCATTCTTAATCAATATAGTTTCCGCCCAATGATTATTCCTCTCTTCGCGGGCGCGTGCTTTCGGTTCTTACCATGGATAACCGGCGGGTCCAAGTGGCGCATATCTGGTCACGCAATAGTTTTCCTTATAGGGGTGCTTTTCTTCAAAATTCAAAGCACGAATCGTGCTCTCTTTCTTCCAAGTCGAGGAGCCGGCAGCGCTCATGGGGGTGTCTGAAGAGTGCGTGGTCAAGGGTACTGGCAGCAGGTTGTCATTGTTGTGGACACACAGCAGGGGCCAGCATCACCGCGGTCATCATCACTTGAAGAATCAGGTTGGGGCTAGTCAGAGCGCTGATGATACCAATATGTTGGCGCCCCTGCGCAGCGGGATGAGAGTCCTCCAGAGGCTCAAACGCGGACTGGGCCTGGTTCGGTTTCAACCAGGGTGCACGACTAGTCTGGCCTTCACAGTGTCGAGGCCATCTGAAGATTCAGTGTGCTATTCTATAGCATCAGGTATTTGTGTTTGTCCATCTGGAATTGGATGTGCATTGGAGTGTTTGAGTCGATCAATCTTAATTCAGTGTTTGTGTCGCTTTCAAGTTTTTGTTAGGCTGATTTCCCCAACTCGATCATCTTCTGGTGTTGTGGCAAGGGACGAGTCGGATGACGTATCACTTTCAGTTGCGTCGGGATCGATCGTTCGGTGAACGATCGTGATCGTAGCTTTCGGAGGCTACATCTTTGCTCATTTTCACAAACAACCAAAACATTTTCTTAGGTACAAAGGTAGTGCTTGCTGGATGGGCCTGGGTACTCAGATCTTGAATTAAACGGAGAAAGGTCACCATGAGTTCTGATAGTAACAGTAATGAATTATCTTTCATTAATTTTGATCGACTTGAAATCCACCGGACATGACTCATTCGCTGCCCCACACCAGTCTGTCATGAATTCAGTAACACTTGGGATTGAGCTATATTCCAAAATTATTCCGCACTGTTCACTATTTAAAAGATTACTAGGCCGATCAACTAAAATTTTATTAGCGTGACGCAAGAGCGTCTGGCTCTACCCATCTCTTATTTTCTTTAAAGTTGATAATATACGGGTGTTCCTGATTTCATAATGTATCTCACATAAACAAATTTCTTGTACAAAACTGAACAAAAAATTACTATGACCAAATTTTTTATGATCAATAGTTTCAAACTATGCAGCGTTGTGAGGAACCAATAGAAGCTTGCTATCCTCACGCGTACATACTATAAACATCCTGTGCGAACTCTAGAACATGCTTCAATTCAAGTCGGCAGAGAAAGTCGTAACAATCAGACCAGAGACAACAAACTGCAAAGCAACGTGAAGTTCTTGAAATATATAACCCTCACTTATTTAATTTTTCCCCCGATTCGAATTCGAAGCAAGAATATTATTTTATAAGAAAATATTAAATACGCTGGTGATAATTAATTAATAGTTTTTGATAAAAAATGAATTAATTAATGAAATCTGCAGAAAAAGTTCATTTAAAATAATTTGAAATCAAATCATCAGGATTTTATGATGAATTGACTCTGGTTTCTCGAAAAAGAAGAAAGCAGACTATTATTTTTATGTTTGTAAACTTTTTTAGAGAACTAGTTTTGTCGGATCGTTTTCTTCCAACTTGAGCTACAAATGAGCACCCTTGTTTGAAGAGTTTTTGTAAATAGCTCGTTATTTTATCCAAACTTCAAGATTTTCCCACAGTTAGTAATATGGCGGACATTCAGGATTTTAAAAAAATAGATAAAGCCTCGGTACCAAAATGCGACCCTTGAAATCGTATTGTGTGATTCAAAATGTACTAAAAAAATTGGTAAACGATAATCTGAGCTTGCGGCTGGCAATAGGACATTATTCCTTTGTAACTGTAAGCTTTTTTTAAAGGTAATAAATTTCCTGACGTGTGATGTTCTCGAAATTTTTTGAATTCCGATAGTACAAGAATTAGTTTGTTAGGTGCGTTAAATCTTTATCGCTTATCGCATTGACTCGAATAATATAGGAGACGGGAAGAGCAGTATGATGACAGCAGTTCACGAGTTTCGTTAGGGCAAATAACAAGAATATTCGTAAACACCCGAAACAAATTCAGAAAAGTTTCTTTTTGTTGATGGTTTGTCAAGGTTACTGAAACTTTATTTATTATTGGATTGGCTCAATTAAAACATTAAATGGCAAAACTAGTATAATGTCTTTGGAATTTTTCAATTCCCATGAGTAGGAGATGCCAAAATTTTCGTAAAGTCTTTCTAACCAAAGTCAGACATGTTACACTTTGGAAACGGGTTTTGGGGCATGTTAGAAATTCATTTCTTAGTGAATTGATCTTGAGGCCTTAGGTCTGGGAAATTAAGGTTGAAGCAGCTAATTTTTTTTCGAGATTTTACGAGTAAATAAACGGAAACTCCCAAAAATTTCGGGTCCGAACGAAAGCGCGAGTGGAGAATTCTCGGCATTACCTTGATGCATTATTTTCAGAAATACAGGAGAAGTTATAATGATTCGCAGCTTTGCTGAAATTTGGTTTGTTTCGAAAATATGTAAGAGTTTGTCGTCGAAGTGGAATCTTGTCTGCTGTCTCCCATATTTAAAAAGCTGCCAAAAAAACTTTTGAAAACAATTCCAATCATGTCACTGGAAGTAGTCCATCATTTTCGAAAATTCAGGAAAAGTTATAATGATTCGAAACTTTGCTGACATTTGGCCTCTCTTTAAAAATAGATAAAAGTTTGTCATCAAAGTAGAATTTTGACTATTGTCTTTTCTGATCGAAAAACTACCCAAAAGACTCTAAAAACATAAATCCCAATCATGCCAGCAGAAGTAATGCATTATTTTCATAAATCTAGGAGAAGTTATAGTGGTAAGCAACTTTGCCAGAAATTGGCCTCTTTTAAGAAATGGACAAGAGTTTGTTATCAAAATGAAGCCTTATCTATTGTATTCCTTGTCGGTGAAACTGTCCAAAACGTTTCTGAAACATAAATTTCAATCACGCGACCGGAAGTCATGCCTTACATATTCAATAATTGAAAAATTCGCTGACTTTTGACCTCTTTGAAAAAATGAATAAGAATTTGTCGTCAAAATGAGACATTGTCTGTTGTATTTCTTGATTGAAAAACCACCCAAAAAACGTTGAAAGCATACCTTCTTACTGTGCAACTGGAAGTGAGGAATTACTCCCGGTGCGGTGGTATGATTGGAATTGATGTTTTTAAAGTTTTTTCTATAATTTTTCGATCAGGAGCGACAGCAAATAAGGTTTCGCTTTGACGATAAAGTCCTGTATATTTTTTAAAAATGCTGCAGGCTCGGTATATCTACAAACAAAATAGCACTCTTCTCATACAGACGTTATAAGAAATATCGTATGCGACACGGGAGAGAGGTGCATTCGGTTCTGTAAATCAATTTCCTCTTTCCCTTGTTGCAAAATATTTGGTAGGTACTTGTGCTAATGAATTTTGTTGGTATCAAATTTTTGATGCAAAATAATGTTTTACTGTAACAACGAAATATTACATGTGCGTGCAAACTCAGAGATGTTTACCTACCCTATGCACAATTTGATACAAGACATTTAGATTATGCGTATTTATTGAAAAGCTAGAAAAAAACTTTTAAGTATTATGTAAATTGAACGTTACTACTCTTATGTTTATTTCCAACCTCCAATGCAATTTTTATTAAAATTAAAATAATTTATTCCCTGTTCATAAAAAGCTAATAATTATTCATCACTGACGTATATAATGTAATTTTTTAGAAGTCAATGTGTCTCTTCGTATTCGAATCGGGGTAATCATTGAGTATATGATATATGATATGTTTTAAAAACTTTACGTTGCTCTGGAATTTTTTGTCTCTGGTCTCGTTGTTACGACTTTTTTTTACTACCTTGAAGTAAAGGTTCTAGAGTTCGTGCAGGATGCTTATGTACGCGCGAGAATAGCGAGCTCCTATTGGTTCCTTACAACGTTAAATAGTTTAAAAACTATTGGCTTTACGACATTCTGCTACATTAATTTTCTGTTCAGTTGTGTATAAAGAATTTGTATACAGGGCGATCCTGAACTGATCATACAACTTGTATATGCGAATTTCTTGTACAAAACTGAATCGAAAATTACTGTAGCAAATGTTGTACATTCAATAGTTTTTAAACTATTTAGCGTTGCAAAGAACTAATAGAAGCTCGCTATCCTCGTGCGTACATAACATAAACAGCCTGCGCATACTCTAGAACATGCTTTACTTCAAGGCTGTAAATGAAGTCGTAACTATGACACCAGAAACATAAAATTTGAGACCAGAGACAGAAAATTTCAAAGCAAAAAGAAGTTTTCAAAACATGTCTCTCACACTTGTTCAATAATTTCCCCGATTCGAATACGAAGCGAGGATTTTGGCTTCGAATGAATGACATTAAATACATTGGTGGTAATTGATTGTTTTTCATGAAATGGGAATAAATTATTTAAATTTGAATAATAATTGCATTAAGCGTTGAGAACGAACATACGCATAGTAACGTTCAATTTACATAATTCTAAAAAGTATTTTTTGTAGCTTTTCAAGGAATACGCATAATTCAAATGTCTTGTACAAAATCGTGCAAACGGTAGTTCGAGATCACGAAGTTTTCACGTACTCGTAATCAAATTATTTTTTGTTACAATAAAGTTTTGGTTTACAACGAAAATTTGATTCCCACGAAATTCATTACCACAAGTACCTACCAAGTATTGTGCAACAAGGGAAAGAGAAGATCGACTTACACGAATGAATTCACCTCTCTCCCGTGTCACATACGAAATTTTTTGTAACACCTGTATGAGAAAAGTGTTATTTTGTTTGTAGATATTCCGAGCTCGCAGCAGTTTCGAAAAATAGATAGGACTTTGTCGCCAAAGCAGAATCTTATCCATTATCTCTCCTAATAGAAAAACTATCGAAAAAAATTTCAAAACATCAATTCCAATCATACCACTAGAAATAATTGCTTACTTCCAGTCGCATAATGTAAATCTGTGCTTTTCACGTTTTTGGGTGGTTTTTCGATCAAGAAAGACAACAGACAATGACTCATTTTGACGAAAAAGTCTCAATCATTTTTTCGGAGACCAGATGTTATCAAAGTTGCTAATCACTATAATTTCTCAAATGAATTGATGTCAAATTTTGTCGGTCTACTGGTCATATATATTTGTTAAAACGTTCAACGTTTCGCTCTTCGAC